>CAUYQG010094481.1:0-22116 GCA_963574415.1 Tarsius wallacei
CATTTACACACTCTCTCTCTCTCTCTCTCTGTGTGTGTGTGTGTGTGTGTGTGTGTGTGTGTGTGTGTGTGTGTTTCTCTGCTCCATGAGCCTGGAGACTTCTCACCTTCCCCAATCCCAAATGTCCCATGAGAAAGGGAACCACCACCTGTTTCTCCTCACAGGGTCTGTTTTTATCACTGTGGTCGTGTTTGGGCATGAAATTGTGTTTATATTTCCTTGTGTGCTAGCTGTGGAAGGGATGCCTGGCAGCCCGGCTGTGTTCCCCTCACAATGCCTGCACCCTGGGCAGGCTCAGCCTCTTGCGGCTGCCTCCTCTTTTTCTCCCTCCTCCTCCACTCTCCTCCAGGATCCTTGGCCTGCTTGCAGTGTGTGTGTGTGTGTGTGTGTGTGTGTGTGTGTGTGTGTACCTTTGTAGTAAGCAGGTGGGTAAACATGACAGACAAACTGCTCCCGGTCCAGACCACCCCCCACCTTCCTTCCTTCCTTCTTTCCTTCTTTCTTCCCTCCCTCCCTCCCTTCCTTCTCTCTCTCCCTTCCTCCCTCCCTCCCTCCCTCCTCCTCCCTATCTCTCCCCACAGGTAGCACAGACTTTTGCTCACTCACCACTGAAAATATTGCTGACTGCTGGCTAGGGAGAGGAAGCCACTGTAGGGCTAAAGGAAGGTGAGATGGAGGTTGGGAGCACTTCCAGGTCCTAAGTGCCTGATTGCTCTGTGGGGGCAAAGACCTAGCCCTTTGACAGCATGCAGGGGCCAGGCACAACATGGCCATTCCCAGAGTGTGGGCCCCAGCCTCCATCACAAGGCTCTCTATCTCTGTTTCAGATGCCTATGTTGTGCCTGGGACCCCCAGATCTCATGGCCTTGTGCACAATGGCCAGAGGTCCCCATATCTGGAGGGGCAGGAAAACCTAGTACATGGAGAACGTGGATTCTCCCAGGGACACTTCTCCCAACTACTAGCTCTGCAACTTTAGTGGAAGCATGCCATTTATTGAGCCTCGGTTTTCCCATCTGTCAAAGAGACTGGTAGCCCTTCCTTCATGAGCATGTGTAGGCATTGAATGAGTTGGTGCATGTAAATAATGTGCATAGAGGTAGCACTGAAGTAATGTCAGCAAAGCTCATGGTCAATATTGTTGCTGATTATTTATGATTAATATTGTTATTGATTATTTGGGGGGGGATTGATCCTTCTTTTCCAGGGTCTCAGCAGACATCTGGGGAGGGCATCAGGTGGGGAAATAATAAAGGAGTGGAGGGGAAGCAGGAAAAGCTCCCTGTTGTCACTTCTCATTTGTAGGGAATGATAAGTGGTGGTTATGGGCAGAGCCTCCCATCCTCACCCCACTCCAGACTTCTTTCCCTGCACTTGCCCCTGTTTGTGCACACACATACACACACATGCAGTGACTTAAGCCCCCATGAGCCAGCAGAGGCCTGGCTTGCAGCCAGCAGCATTCCTGGCCCTGGTGATGTATGCGTCTCCCTGTTGAGGGGAGACTTGGCAAGAGTTTGACCTGTGGTCAGTGGTTGGCAGGGCCTGGAGACAAGCCTAAAGCTTCTGAGATCACAGGGCTTCAGGTAGAGCTGGGGTGGCCCATATACCAGCCAGACCCGTGGGGGACGGGTCGCAGGGAATTGCTTGCCTAGAGCCTGAGGTGAGGGAAGAATGGGGTCTGCTGGCTGGTTTCCAGGTGTGGACATATGGCGAAATACAAAGTAAGGAGTCCGTGGCCAGGGGAAAAGGAGGAGGGGAAAGACTGAGGCCCAGAAGATCCTCTCTGTAGGGGAAGGGAGGGGTGGAGCTTTGAGGTAGAGAGTAGACTTTTCTGAAGAAGAATTTGGTGGAAGGGAGAAGACCCAGTCTGTGGTCTAGAGGTATAGTGTTCTACTGAAAATGTGTGTCTGAGTGTGCAGTCTGTGAGTATAACTGTTCGTGGTCACTGTGGATGTATATTCATGTGTGTGAGCAGGCCTTGTAATGGCATGTGAGTGAGTGTGTGGGTGTCTGGGTAGGCTTGTGTATGTACAAGGGGTGAGTATGACTTTGCATGTCTGTCTGGGCAAGCAAATGGGCATGTTGGAATCTGAGCCTGAGTGTGGGTATGTTGAGCCAACAGGCCTGTTGAGCCAACAGGCCTGTTGAATATCTGGTTGTATATGTGTGTGTTTCAGTGTGTACATGTCTGGTTGTGTGTGTATGAATGTATGGGTTTCAGAATGCCGGGGTATGCATGTCCAATTAGGTGAATGCCTAGTTGTATCTGATTGGGTATACTGGTATACACCCATATGTGCGTGAGTGTAGGTGCACCTAAATGGTGTGTTTGTGAGTGTAAGGATGTGTGTGTGTTCGTGCATGTATGAGAGAGTATATGTGTGGCCATGCTTCTGTGTGGGTATGTCTGTCCTATATTTATGAGTAGGCCTGTGAACTTGTGTGAGTGTCTATGTGGATTCTCCAGCATTTAAAATTACATATATGTCTGTGTGTGCATGTTTGAGTGTGTATCACCTATAGACAAACCCATACGTCCACATCTGATTAGGGAAATGTAAGTGTAGGTAGGCATTTTAGTATAAGGAGATCGTGTGGAGAGAGGAGAGTGTGTAAATGAAAATATATTTTGTGGGTATGCACATTTGATTATGTGTATGAGTATGGCTGTGGGATGTGTATGCCTGTACTCACACACACGGCTGTGTGCATAGATGAATCAATGTATTTGTATATATGTCAAATTGTGTGTGTGTACACTGTTGGGTGTGAGTGCATGTCTGACTGTAGCATGCATGAGTAACTACATACATGTAGTGCATGTATGACTGTGAGTGTGTATATGCTAGTATGTGTGAACATCTGTGTGTGTTTCATTGAACGCGTCTGTGTATATGCATGTGTTCATGCACATCTAAGTGTGTGTGTATGTGTGTATGTGAATATGCCTGTGTATATGGCTATTTGAATGTACAGGTGCGTGGATGTACCAGTTTGCACAGTTCTAATTATATGCGTGTGTCTTTGTTTTGGAGCCTGTGTTGTAGAACAATGTAAGTAAATGTACGTACATGCCACTCTCGACCTCTAAGTGTGTTTGAGTGTGTATATATTTAGGAGAATGCTTTTGCCTGTGTGTGTCTGTGATGAGTGTGGGTCAATTCTTGTGCAGGCCAAGTGTGGTGGCTTATGCCTATAATCCCAACACTTTGGGCGGCTGAGGTGGGAGGACTGCTTGAGGCCAAGAGTACAAGACCAGTCTGGGCAACATAGCGAGACCTTGTCTCTACACAAAAATTTAAAAATCAGCCAGGTGTGGTGGCGTGTGCCTGTAGTCTCAGCTATTCAGAAGGCTGAGGTGGAAGGATCACCTGAGCCCAGGAGTTTGAGGCTACAGTGAGCTGTGATCGTGCCACTGCACTCCAGCCGGGGCAACAGAGTGAGACTCCAGATCAAAAACAAAAAAAAATTCTTCCTGTGCAGATGTACAGGTGTGTATATGTGAGTGTATTTCTATGTGTGCATGAGTGTGAATATGCCTTTGTGTCTAAGTCCATTTGTGGGAATGTGGGTATAAATGGTTTCTTTGTTATTTTTGTAGCTTCTCTATGGGTATTTGAGCATGTGGGAATATACTTGGTGTAATGTGATAGTGTAACTGTATTTTGTAAATACATTTGCATTTCTATGTCTGATTGTGTGCATATAGGAATTAATGAGTGGACAACTCTATGTGCATGTAAATATGCTCAGAGGTGTACATGTCCAGTTGTGCGTACAAATCTATGTGTTAGAATTCCTGCATATGTATAATCCTCTCACTTATAAGCATGTATCTGGGTGTTTCTGTGTGTGACTATGCCTACACAGGTATGTGAGTGTATGTAAATATAGTTATGTGGTCATGTCTGAGTGTGTGTGTACACATTTGGGAGCTTGCCTCTCTAGATCCATGTTTGTTCATCGTCTCCTTGGGTGTGATACAGAGTCTGACTGTCTATGGATGTGTGAAACAATGCCTGTGTGCACACCTGTGTTTGTGAGTGAACGTCTGCAATTCATGGGCATTATGTCATATGAATGTGTGTCATGCATGTATGCCTGTGTTTGAGAGTAAATGGATGTACACGTGTGTGAGCAAATACAATATGAGTGTGCATTTCTGTGAATGCCCATGTGTAGAAATGAGTGTGTAGGTATTTGTGCATGTGCCTGTCTGATGGTGGGTGTAAGAGAGAGATACTTGGCCTTGGGTCTGTGCACATGGGCCTTATCAATGAGGGAGTGATAAGGGAGGGTACTTATGAGTCTGTGTGACTCTGGGTGTACCTCAGCATATATTCATGTGTGTGTCTGAGAGTCAGTGGTGCCCTGCTAGACCATGTCTGTCTGTGACTGTGTAGGTATCCTACAGATTGGCAAACTATGACACCTGAGCAGTCCATGATCCCCCTTCTAGGGCCTTTCTGGCCTTGACCATGTGCTGGGCTTTTATGGGAGTCCCAGGACAATTCCTGTCATCATTTACACACAAGAAGAGGGAGCCAATCATGGGTGATGTCCTACTGGGAAAAAAAGGCCTGTGACTTCTTTAGAAGAAGATTCCTGGAAACACAAAGACCTCCCTTCTCATTCCCCTACCATCAAAGGCTCAGGGCAGAATGGCATTATATGATATTGAGGGTTGGCAAATGGTTTTTACTGAGAGCACCCAAATTATGCTATCCAGGTAGAAATTTAGA
The DNA here is from genome assembly GCA_963574415.1 of Tarsius wallacei. Taxonomy (NCBI): domain Eukaryota; kingdom Metazoa; phylum Chordata; class Mammalia; order Primates; family Tarsiidae; genus Tarsius; species Tarsius wallacei. Next base: position 4,746 of record CAUYQG010094481.1, read on the forward strand.
TGTGAATGTGTATGTGTAAGAGACAGTAAATCTTAGTAGTGTGTGTGTGTGTGTGTGTGTGTGTGTGTGTGTGTGGTGAGAGAGAGAGAAGGATGTGGATTGTGTATATGTAAGAGAAAGTATGGGCTTTTCTGGGTACGGTGTGGATGTGACATTTGGGTGTATTCGAGAAGGGAGAGTGAGTGTGGTTGTATGTAAAGTGGCCTATTTGGGTGGAGGATAGTATGAGTGAGAGTTGGAGTGGGAATGTGTGAGGATGTGCATATATGGGTGGTGTGGGAGTATGGGTGTATCTGAATGGTGGAGGGGTATCTGGAAGATATGTGTGTTTAATAGTGTGGCTGTATCTCTGCTGTGTGTGTAAGAGAGTGTGGATGTTTTCTGAGTAGAGTGTGTACATGAGGGATTATGGGTGTAGAGGGAGATTCAAGTGTGTAGGCATATGGATGGTATGTAAGTGAGTGAGAGCACAATGGCGATGGAAATATGCAATAGGGTATAATGTGATTGTGTGTGTAAGAGAGAATTTGGGCACATCGGGGTGAGGGTGAGGGTATATGTGAGTGTGTATGTAATTGGGGGTGTCTATGGATGGTGTGAGGGTGTATCTGGCTGAGATGTGCCTGGTGTGTGTAAGAGAGTATGCGTATATCTGCATTGTGTGTGTGGAGTGTGGGAAGATCTGGATGGTGGCAATTAAGAGAGAGTTGGGGTCTGGATTGTGTGTGTGTGTGTGTATAAGAGAGAGTAGGGTTGTTTCTGAGCGTGGTAGGGTGGTAAGGATGTGAGTATGGATGTCTCTGGTAGGAGGAGTATGTATGTATATCTGGATGGGATGTAAGAGTTTTGGTTTAACTGGGCTGGGGATAAGTGTCAGTGTAGTGGGAGTGTGTGTGAGGTATGGGTGTACCTGGATGCTGTGTGAAAGAGAACGTGTGTGGGCTGTGTGTGAGACAGTGTGTGGATGTATGGAGTGGGTTTGAATGTGGGGATGGAGTGGGTTTGAATGTGGGGATATCTGGATGGTGGACAAGTGAGAGCACGGCTATATTTGACTGATGGCAGGGGTCCCCAACATTTTTGGCATGAGGGACCGGCTTTGTGGAAAACAATTTTTCCACGGGCCAGGGGACAGGGAGGATGGTTTCAGGATGACTCAAGTGCATAACATTTATTGTGCACTTTATTTCTATTATTATTACATTGTAATATATAATGAAATAATTATACAACTCATCATTTTAAAAAAAGAGACATGGATGGAAGTGGTAAATAAAATAATGGGCAGGCCATGCGCAGACTAAAATAAGTGTCGGGTTCTGACTTAAAGCCTGCCACCAGATACAGCTGTACAATTGAAGTACATCAGCTCACTTGCCACTTATTGATAGGCTTTTAAAAAAAACTTTATTTTATGGGCTGGGCTCGGTGGCTCAGCCTGTAATCCCAGCACTTTGGGAGGCCGAGGTGAGTGGATTGCCTGAGCCCGTGGGTTCGAGACCCACCTGGGCAACTTGTTGAGACCTCATCTCTACAATAAATCAAAAATTAGCCGGGCGTGGTAGTGTACGCCTGTAGTTCCAGCTACTTGGAAGGCTGAGGCAGAAGGATCGCCGGAGCCCATCAGGTCGAGGCTGCGGTGGCCAGGAGCGTGCCACTGCACTCCAGTCTGGGCGACAGAGTGCAACTCCAACTCAAAAAGAAAAAAACTTTATTTTATTATAAAGGTGTGAGGAACAAGTCAGAATTAGGCACATAAGTAATGTATGTGCAGGTGAAGTTTGGGCCTCCAACTGGTCCTCACTTCAGGATGAGGTATTCTTTGTGTTGTTATGTGCCCCTCTTCCCTCCGTCTCCTTGCAGTGTCCCATGACTGCCAATCCCTCCCTTGTGTTATTGTGGTTAAAGTACTGATAGGGTTTTGATATGTGTCTGCAAGCAATTGATTTATTATGGACTCTGTGCAGTCAAACCTCACTGCTAATGTTAATGTGTGTTTTCAGCTGCTCCCCAGCGCTAGCATCACCTCCTCAGCTCCACCTCAGATCATCAGGCATTAGATTCTTATAAAGAGTGTGCAGTCTAGATCCCCTGCATGTGAAATTAACAATAGGGTTTCACACTCCTATGAGAATCTAATGCTGCTGTTGATCTGACAGGAGGCAGAGCTCAGGCAGTAATGCGAATGATGGGGAGTGGTTGTAAATACAGGTGAAGCCTCACTTGCTTGCCCACTGCTCACCTCCTGCTGTGCAGCCCGGTTCCTAACAGGTCACAGACTGATACCAGTCTGTGGCCCGGGAGTTGGGGACCCCTGCAGTAAGGTATATCTGGATGGGGTGTGATGAGAGCTCTGGTTGTGTATCTGTGTGGAGAGTGTGTGTATAACTGGATGGGGTGTATGAAAGAGAGTTTGGGGCACATCTGAGTGGAAAGTGTGTGTATGGAGTGTGGGAGAGCACCTGGGTAGTTTGGAGGGCATGAGAACATGGGTGTATCTGGCGAGTGGAGTGTGTGGAAAGGTATACCCAGATGGCATGTGTGAGAGTTGGTTATGTCTGGGTGGGATGTGTGTGTGGACGTAGATGTATCTAGAGTGTGTGTGTAGCTTTGAGTGGATCTCAACGGTCTATGTGGAATGACTCTGAATGATGATGTAAGAATGAGAGGGTGGCTATATCTGAGTAAGGCTGTGTGGTGTGTGTGTGTGTGTGTGTGTGTGTGTGTGTGTGTAAGCATGCACGTGCATATATACAGATGTCTGAGAAAGAGAGTGTGTGAGAAAGCATAGGTGTCCAGTTGGATAAGATTTGTATGTGAGTATGGGTTATCTGGATTATGTGTAGGTAAGTATGTGAGTGATATGTGTATCTGTGTGTGTGGATGTACTTAAGTTGGAAATTTGTGGGTGTGAGTATCTGGGTGAGGTGTTTGTAAGTGTAGTGCTTTGGAAGGTATGTGTGTCATTATGACTGTGCCTTGATACTGTGTGTGTGAGAGACAGATTGTTGGTATGCCTGGGTCAGGTACGAGGGCTCTGAACTTGGGTGGGGCATAAATTTGAGTGTATCTCAGTGGTGTATGTGAGAGTGTGGGTGTACTGAGTTGAAAATTTGTATAAGTGTGGCTGTGTCTGGGTGGAGTGCGTGTGAGTGTAAGTGGATTTGAGGTGTGTGTATTTAGATGGGATTTATGTGAGAGAGTCTGGGTGTATTGGTGTTGGGGATATGTGTGAAAGTGGGAGTATCTGACTGGTGTGTGTGAGAAGAACGTGAGCATATCTGGGTTGGAGAGTGTGAGAGTGTGAGTATATCTAAGACCCACTAAGACCACTGTCTAAGATCTGTAGGATGTGAGCAGGGCTTGACCTATGTCTGAATGTCTATATGGCCACATATCAGCATGTCTGGGCAGTGCGTGAGAGTGCATCAGTGAATTGGTGTGGGGTATGTGAGTGTGAGTGAATCTGGAAGGTGTGCATCTGGATAGTGTGTGCAAGTATTTGGGTGGGGAATGTATCTGAGAATGTGAGTGTATCTGTGAGTATGTAGGAGGTGTATCTGAATGTTTTGTGTGTTCAATAGTGTAGGTGTGTCAGGGTAGGGTGTGTGATTTGGGCATATATAAATATGTATATATTTCCTAGGACATTTATAGTTCTGTTGGAACATCTATAAATGTGAACATGTCCATGTTTGTCTATGTAAGTGGCTAGGTGCGTGTGGTAGCAATTTGTACTTGAGTGTGCCAGGTAAATGGGAGCTAGCTTATGTGGGCATGTGCTTATGCCAAAGTGGAGTGTGTCTGTACTTGTGTGTGAGGTGAGTGTCTTTCTATATGTAGGATCTGCAAGGTCTCTGAAGGCAGCCTCTGGGTTTGAATCCTTGTTCTGCCATTTATTAACTGTGTAGCTTTGGGCAAGCCACCTAACCTCAAGAAGGCCCCAGTGCCCTAAAATAAATAAATAAATAAATGAGGTCTTACTATATTGCGAGGCTGGCCTCAAACTCCTGGCCTAAAACGATCCTCCTGCCTTGGCCTCCTAAGTAGCTAGGACTACGGGCATGTACCACTGTGCCTGGCTGAAACCCCAGTGTCTTGTCTGTAAGGTGAGAGTAATAATATTACCTTTCTCATAGGGTGAGGGTTGGGTGAGTTAATATGTGAAAAGCACTTGGAAAAGTGTCTGGCATATCATGGGTCCTCTGTGCCATATAAGGTGTTACCTATTACTGTAATGATTAGCTGTGCCAGTGTGTAAGTAATGGTATGTGTCCACCTGAAAATGGGAAGGGGATTTCTATGTGCGTATTTGCCCTATTATCCACGTCTATGTGTATGTGTGAGAGAACGAGCATATCCTGATTGCATGTGAGTGTGTGTTTGTACATGAAAGTGAGATTGTACTTAATAGGTGTCCCAGTGTGCATATAGAACCATGGCATGTGAAAAAGGAAGTATGTGTTCAGGGGGTGGATGGAGGGGGTCAGCCCTGTGTGTATATTTCCCGGGGCACACATATTTAGGGGTATAAGTGGGTGGTAGTGTAGTGTATGTATCAGTGTGGATGTTACCTGTGTAGTGTGTGTGTCTGCATAATGTGAACATGCTTCTGTCTGTATGTGTGTGTGTGTGTGTGCATGCCAGTGTGTTTTTCTCTGACTGTGCAAACAGGATTGTAGGGGTCGGTATGTAAATGTGTGTGTGTGAATCTCTGTTGTGTCTATATATGTCAGAAGGTTTGTATTCAGGTTTATATGTGATGATGCAGGTGAATGTGTGTGTGTGTATAAAGGACTTGTTTCTATATAGCCATGTATCAGGATGTGTGTATCTGTGTGTTGTGTGTGTATCTGTAGTTATGAATGAGTGTGTGCATCTGAGGGTTTGTGTCCCTCTGTATGTATAAGCCTTGGTGGCTATGTGGGTGTATATGTGCGAGTGTGCATTGCTCTACTTGCCTGCTTATCACTGTGTGTGTATCAGTGAGCCCGAGTGACGTGCCTGTACATGTGAGCTTGTCTATACTGTGTGTATATGTATGTGAGCCAGGGCAGATTTGTGAAAATGACTTTGTATAAGATAGTGGTTAATTTCAGTATAAGAGCCAGTATGGGTGGGGCAGGGGAGGGCCTGGATATGTACGATGAGAGCAGGACTTGACTTATGTCTAAAGGTCAGTTCTCGTGTCTATGCATGTAAGACTGTATCTGTACCTATACATACGCCTGTTTCTTTGTAGATAATGAGGGGAGTATGCGCTTATAAAAGTGCCTGATTGGCCGGGCTTGGTGGCCCAGCCTGCAATCCCAGCACTTTGGGAGGCCAAGGAGAGTGGATTGCCTAAGCCCACAGGCTCGAGACCAGCCTGGGCAACTTGGCGAGACCTCGTCTCTACAATAAATCAAAAAAATTAACTGGGCATGGTAGTGCACACCTGTAATTGGAAGGCTGAGGTGGAAGGATCGCTGGAGCCCAGCAGGTCAACACTGGGATAGCCGTGAGTATGCCACTGCACTCCAGCCTGGGTGACTAAGTGAGACTCCAACTCAAAAAAAAAAAAAAAAAGAGTGTCTGATTGTGTTTATCAGCTGATGTAAGTCTGGATGTGAGTGCAAATTTGAATTTCTATGTACACATGTTCCCGTGTATACAAATTTGTCTGTATGTGCTATTATTTCTGTTCAGTGTGACTATGTTAGGGCATGCACAACCGGATCAATGTGAAACTTTTGTATGGCACACTAGAATAAACTGTAGAGGATTTAGGGGTACTAGGGTTTGGCAAAAATAAATGTCTTACTTTTTCATATTATACAATTGTGGGAAGAAAAAATGCAAAGTTTTGAGGGAGTTATTAAATATTGAATTAGTATACAACTTTCAAATGAAATCTTTTCAAAAATTTTTTATGACACATTTGAGCTCACTTCTAGGAACATGTCTTCGTTTTGCGCTGTTATAACAGAATACCTGATTCTGGGTCATTTATAAAGAACAGAGGCTAGATGTAGTGGCTCACTCATGTTATCCCAACACTTTGGGAGGCCGAGGCAAGAGGATTGCTTGAGCCTGGGAGTTTGAGACCAGCCTAGGCAACATAGTGAGACCTTGTCTCTACAAAAAATTTTAAAATGAGCCGGGCATGGTGGTGCATGCCTGTGGTCCCAGCAACTCAGGAGGCTGAGGCAGAAAAATCACCTGGGCCCAGGAGGTCTAGACTGCAATGAGCCGTGATCATGCCACTGCACTCCAGCCTGGACAATGGAGTGAGACCCCCAACTCAACAACAACAGAAAAAGAACAGAGATTTATTTTTTCACAATTCTGGAGGCTGAGGTCTGCATCTGGCAAGGGTTTCTTGCTGCATCATTTCATGGAGAACATGCTTGTATGAGAGAGAAAAGAGACAAGAACAGAGAAAGAGAACAGAGAGGGGAAGAGGGGAAGGGAGGAAGGGAGGAAGAGAGAGATTGTGTGTGGGAGAGAGAGAGAGAGAGAGAGAGAGAGAGAGAGAGAGAGAGAGAGAGAGAAAGAGAGAGAGAGAAGGGACAGGGGCTGAACTCATTCTTTTATAAGGAATTTCTCCCCAGATAACTAACCTACTCCTTCAAAAACAGTATTAATCCATTCATGAGGGCAGAACCTTCATGACCTCACCTCTTAAAGGTCCCACTTTGCAACACTGCTGCATTGGGGATTAAGTTTCCAACACATAAACTTTGGAAGACACATTCAAGCAATAGTATTTGGCCCTAGCCTCCAAAATTCATGTCCTTCTCATATGCATGTATTAATTCCATCCCAATTGCCCCAAAGTCTTAACTCATTTAAACACTAACTCAAAAGTCCAGAGTCCAGAATCTCATTTGAATTATATATGGGTGACACTCCAGATGCGATTCATCTTGAGGCAAATTCCTTTCCAGCTCTGAGCCTGTGAAATTAGCAAATTGTGTTCCTCCAAAATACAGTGATAGGACAGGTATGGGATAGACATTTCCATTCTAAAAAGGAGGGATAGGCAAGAAGAAAGGTGTAACTGGTCCCAAGTAAGTCCAAAACCCAACAGAGAAAGCAATATTAAGTCTTAAAACTAGAAAATAATCTCCTTTGACTCTGTCCTGTGTCCTGAACACACTAGGGCTAGGGTGGGGCCCCCAAGGCCTCAGCAGCCCCATCCCTATGGATTTGCTTGGTTCAGTCCACCCAGTAGCTCTTACAGGTTGGCATCTCATGCCTGCAGCTTTCCCAGGCTGGAGTTGCATGTTTGTGGTCCTACAGTTCTGTGGTCTTGGAGGTTGCCCCATTCCCACAGCTTCACTAGACATTACCCTAGTGGGAACTCTGCAGTGGCTCTGCCCCTGTGACAAGTCTCTGCCTGGGTCCCCAGGCTGTTTAAGACATCCTTTGAAACCTAGGTGGAGACTGCCATGGCCTCATAGCTCTTGCATTCTGCACGCTTGTAGAATTAGTGCAACGTGCAAAACTTAAATCTTGTTCCTTCTGGAGCATAGGTCAAGCCACATCTGGACCCGCTTGAGCCATTGGCTGAGGCGGCTGAGGGGTGCTGCCCCAGAATTTGAGGAGCAGAGTCCCAAGGTGGTGCAGGACAGTGAATGCTGAGGTCCCACAGGCACCTCTCTGGAAACCTTGCTCTCAAAATAGCTTGCTTCAAAGATCTCTGAAATGCCTTCAGGGTCATTCTCCCATTGCCTTGACGAATAGAAGAACCTGGCTTTCTTCTATCCATATGAGTCTCTTTAGTAAATGGTGTCTTGACCTTAGTATTCTCTCCTGAACATGTTTTTATTATTCTGTGCATGGCCAGGCTGAGAGTTTTTCAAATCTTTCCATTTTGCTTCACTTTTAATTATAAATTCCATCTTTAAATCATTTCCCTTTTCTCTCATTTTACTAAAAGCAGCCAAAAGAAGTCATGCAGCACCTTGAACACTTTGCTGCTTAGATATTTATTCTGCCAGATATCTTAGTCTTCACTCTTAAGTTCCACCTTCTACAAAGTCCTAGGACAAGGGCACAATTCCAAGTTCTTTGCAACTATACAATAAGGATATACTCCAGTTTCTTTTTTTTTTTTTTTTGAGTTGGAGTCTCACTCTGTCGCCCAGGCTGGAGTGCAGTGGCATGCTCATGGCCACCCCAGCGTCAACCTGCTGGGCTCCAGCAATCCTTCCGCCTCAGCCTTCCAAGTAGCCAGAACTACAGGCACGCGCTACCACGCCCAGCTAATTTTTTGAGTTATTGTAGAGATGAGGTCTTGCCAAGTTGCCCAGGCTGGTCTCGAACCCGCGGGCTCAGGCAATCCACTCACCTCGGCCTCCCAAATTGCTGGGATTACAGGCTGAGCCACTGAGCCGGGCCCCGGTTTCATTTTTGTCTGAGACCTCATCAGATGGCCTTCACTGTATACATTGATACATACTTCTACCAACATTCTGATTGTGACCACTTAAGTAATCCCTAAAAAGACTGAGGTTCTCCCTACAACTCTTGTCTTCTTCTGAGTCCTCACCAACATTGTCTTTAATGCTCCATGCATGGCAATCTGGCTTTTTCTAGTCTTCTTTTCTGAATTCTTTCAGCCCATTACCCATTCTTTCAGCCCAGCCCATTCTCTCTACCCATTACCCAGATCCAAAACCACTTCTACATTTTCAGGCATTTGTTATAGCAGCAGCCTCACTTCTGGTACCAACGTTCTGTCTTAGTCCATTTTGTGCCACATAACAGAATACCCAAGACTGGGTACTTTATAAAGAATAGAAATTTCTTTCTTTTTGGGGGGGGTCAAAGTCTTACTCTGTCACCCAGGCTGGTCTCAAACTCCTGACCTCAAGCAATCCTCCCACCTCTGCCTCCCAAAGTGCTGGGATTACAGGAGTGAGCCACCATGCCCAGCCTATTTCTTACAGTTCTGGAGGCTGAGAAGTCCAAAGTTGAGGAGCCCACATCTGACAAGGGCCTTCTTACTGGTAGAAGGCGAGAGAAAGAAAGAGGGAGAGACACGAAGAGGGCCAAACTCATAATTTATCACCCACTCCAGTGATTACTAACCCACTCCTGTGACAACAGCATTAATCAACTTATGAAGGCAGAGCCCTCATGACCTCATCGCCTCTTAAAGGTCCCACATCTCAACACTGCTGCATTGGGGATTAAGCTTCCAACACATGAAATTTGGAGGACACATTCAAACCATAGCAGAACAAAACTTTTAAATTCTCTGATATGCATTTGTAGTGGTCAACATTCGTGTCCACTTCTTCTGAGCCTTTGGTCATGACTGCCTTGCTTTATTTTATGGTCATTTGATTCATTTATGGTCATTTTAATCTTGATTTGGTAAATCTGCTGGTGCTGAGCATAGATCTTCTACATCAAGTTATTGTGTTTCCTACTGAAAGCCCAAACAAAACAAATGAAGCAAATAACAATTGGTAGTTTTGACATGATTAGAAACTTCCATTGTGGCCTGAAAGTTCTTAATTTTGGAAGGCACATTGTTGAAGGTAAGACTTGTTCCATGGAGGTTGTTCAGTCACAACCAGTTTCCCCTACTGTCTTTATTAATTAGCTTGGATGTATAGGATGTTCTGCACATCACAAAACTCCCCTCAAAGGCATGAACTTTGAGGTCATCAGGTACCATTTTGGTTTCTCTGAAACATCAGGTGCAGTTTCCAATGTTTGAATATGGCTGGTACTTTCACACTATACCAATTTTTCTTAAGAAATGAAACCGCTGCTTGTTTGTGCCTCCCTTTTCCATTTCCCTTTTGTTACTTACTTGTTCTTGCCATGACCAGGCAGAGATCAAGGTCTTATTCTTGAAATAGCTACATGATCTCTTCTGTCTCTTCGTAGTCACCATCAACAGGAAACTGCCTGCATAGGTAGGCTGCAGCAAATGGTCAAAGAGCATTTTTTTCTGATTAAAGCTCCTTTCTTACCAGTAGTCAGAATTTGGATAATTTGTAGTGTTTGAATTTCATGCTTCAAAGGGAGGACTCTTCTTTAAATCTAACACCTCTGTCTTTTCTTTCAGTCAAATGTGATGTTAAAATTTTTTGTAACAAATGCTCATGAATTTTGAATGCAACAGAAAATTTTCATTTTGAGTATCTCAAAATAATGATGAAGCTCTGCCCCTAAGTAGACATAGACATTGCTCTACTCATCCTAATAAGTCTTCTTTACTATTCAAATTGTAACACCAAGTAAACATCTCCCAGGGAGCCATACTTGACCTCACTTCTCCTAAATTGAAAGTTTGCTTCAAATCCATGAACCTCGTCAGTATACTCCAACATATTTTTGAGTGTCTTAAAATTTTTTTATGTAATTTTGTTCATGTGCTCAAAAAGCCATTCGTTGAAGCCAGTAAGTATCAAGTCTACAAAGTGAGAATCATTCACAAAGAAATGTCAAACTGCTTCTTTTAGCTCACAGATTTTACAAAAACTCTACACCTTTAGGTTTAAAATAACAGAGAAGAATATACTAATTCCAATTCTTCACGGAAAGCTAAAAGTCAGGTGGTAGTGTCTTGGATTTAATTAAATTCACCTAGTATCATTTGTTGTGGAAATTAGACCTAAGGCAAACTCTCAGAGGTGAGTTCTCCTTGGTGAATGAATCTCAGTATTTCCAGAACAAACTTCCTGTGCTCATGACAGCAGCATCAGTCCACAGACTCATGCAGAGTTTCCACAATGCTTCAAAATATTCGTGTGTCACTTGGAATATTTTAACCTTAGTTCATTTGTTGCTTTTTGCATTTTTCTTTAGGATTTCTAATTAGTATTATAAACTAAGCAGTTAGTCAACATCTGTAGGTGCATGGATATAAAGTGAAAACCCTTCTGATTCAACAATCTTCTAGGTCATCTCAATGTCTTTCCACCTGTTATCAGTGTGTCTCCTAATAGCAATACTTCAAAGTGGCTCTTTTCCTATTCCCTTTAACTCATTGGTCCCAAATATAGTGTAGACAATTTCCCTGTAGACAGCTAACATGCAAACTTCTACTGGGAGGGGTATCTTAGCTTTACATGTTAATTGTGCAGCCCTGTTACTAACTGGTTGAACTCCAGCTAAAAATGTTCTAACCCATTTCATAAAACATCCTATTTTCTCAATTTGCACTTCCAGATGATTTTTAAAAGTTCAAATATTTCTATTGAAGGGATCAGCAGACCTTTGTGACTTCTGAAAACTGATAATTCTCTGCATTCTTAAGAAAGCAACGGCCAGGCTCGGTGGCTCAGCCTGTAATCCCGTGCCTTGGGAGGCTGAGGTGAGTGGATTGTCTGAGCCCGTGGGTTCGAGACCTGCCTGGGCAACTTGACGAGACCTCATCTCTACAATAAATTAAAAAATTAACCGGGCGTGGTAGCGCGTGCCTGTAGTTCCAGCTACTTGGAAGGCTGAGGCAGAAGGATCGCTGGAGCCCAGCAGGTCGAGGCTGCGGTGGCCGGGAGCGGCCACTGCACTCCAGCCTGGGCGACAGAGTGAGACTCCAACAAAAAAAAAAAAAAAAAAAAAGAAAGCAACCTTCTGAAACAAAGTGATAAAGGCCTAGACTTCTCTTTAATGAATCAATTCAGTTAAACTATTGCCAGAGTTCATTCATTTATTGACAAATATTTTTTACCTAAAAACAAAAGGTAGTTAATTGTGAAATCTCACCAAGAATCATATTTGGCTAATTTTTAGTATCAAATGCCAGTGACAAATAAGTCAATAGATAAGTCAAGAAATAACAAAAGATAATATGTTGTAATGTTTTTAAAGGATAGAAAATAAGCCAGGCATGGTGGCTTATGCCTGTAATCCCAGCGCTCTGGGAGGTGGAGGTGAGAAGATTGCCTGAGCCTAGGGGTTTGAGACAAGCCTGGGCAACTTGGTGAAACCTCATCTCTACAATAAATCAAAAAATTAGCTGGGCATGATGGCGCATGACTGTAGTTCCAGCTACTTCGAAGGCTGAGGTGGAAGGATCACCTGAGCCCAGCAGATCGAGGCTGTGGTGACCGTGAGCATGCCACTGCACTCCAGCCTAAGTGACAGAGTGAGACTCTGACTCAAAAAAAAAAAAAAGAAAAGAAAAGAAAAAGAAAATAGATACTGAAATACTTATGGATGAAATGGTATAATAGATATGCTTCAGAATACTGGGAAGTGAGGGAAGTGGGTGGGGTTGTGGGCAAAATGAGACTAGCTATCAGTTGTTAATTAGTGAATCTGGGCAGTGGGTCCACTGAGATACTAAGGTTCGTTACAATATTCCCTCTACTTTTTTATGTTTGAAATGCTTTATAATAAAAAGTTCTTATAACAAACAGCAATCAAGGGAAACAAAATAATTCTATTTTCTTTAGAAACACCTCATATTATATAATAGGCCATAGTAGCAACAATTATACAACCCTTCTATTTTTGTAGAAAAAGAGTTGTGGAAAAATAAGAACACAATCAAATTAAAAGCAAAACAAACATAGTCCACGTAGGTATAGGTCAAACCAAAAAGCTTCATTGAGGATAAAGTGACAAAGTAATACTCAGACTATCTTGGTGTCCCACCAGGAAACAATGAAAACGTTTACAACCTTCCTGGAACCTTTCTTGCTCTGGCCCTCTGCTATGGCAGGAGTCTACCAGTTGGGCAGTGCTGCTCATATTTCCACCTACAGGTGCAGGAGTTAGCTGGTCTGTGCACGTGAGCAGGTTTAGTTTTGGGGACATACCTGTTGCAGGATGTATATATCAGTTAAGTGTATCCGCATGTGTGAGCAAGTTTGTATGTGAACACACGTTTGCCCATGTGTACGTGTCTGTGTGTACAAGAGAGCATCTGGATACATGGGTGATTTTTATGTTTGTGTTTGCTTGTATTTACATATTGCTAAAAGTGTATGTGTGTGAGTGAGTGTGGTTCTGTTCGTGTGTGTGTTGGAGCTGTTACAATTCTGTTCATGGGTAAGAGTATGTATATGAATGGGTGTGTGTGTCTGTATGTGCCAAGTCTTGCACTGGTGAGTGTACCTAATCTATGTGAGAGAATCTGAACATTGTGTTAGAATGTTTGTATATATGTGAGCAGTTTTTTACTTGCCTATTTTTTCTCAATGCAGAGAAAAAAATACAGATATGAATATTATATAAAATCTATAGGTGTCTGAAGGGGATTCTATGTATCCATACTTCTGTATGTATGTGAGCATATGTACACGTGGCAGAGTTCAAGTACGTATGAGCACATGTAAGTGACTTTGAATCTGAGTGTCAATGTTGTGTTACAGTGTTTGTATATGTGATGATATCGATATGCTACTTTGTACATATCTGTGTTGTGAGAGTTTGTCTGAATATGTGAGAGGATTTCAATAATTAGGTATACCGGATCAATGGTTATATGTGTCTGTGTGTAAGTGAACGTATATGTGAGGAGGCATGCTTGTGTGTACCTGTCAGTGTTTGAGAGTTCATGTGTGTGTGTGTGTGTGTGTGTGTGTGTGTGTGTGTGTGTGTTGGGGAGTTATAAATGTGGTCTTGTGGTCCATTGCATGTGTGTGTGTGTGTGTATCTGAGTGTTTCTTGTGTGTATGAGCAATTCTCAGCCCTCTCATACCCAATGCCCTCTTTTATGTAACATATTTTGTAACACTTCTTTACTATCTGGAAATGAAGTTCTTAGATAATATCTCTCTGCACATGTAATTTCAAAAAAAATCCACATAGTAATTTATATAATATTCATATTGTATTAACTATAATACAAATAAGAAATAAAGGGAAAGTGATTTATAAGAAAATAATTTGTATTTCAATATGTAAATGCTTGGCTGTGACACCCCCCAGGAGATTCAAGGAAGTGATTAAAGGCTCCTACTGGCTTGTAATGAGTCAACACGGATTTAGAAGAGGAGGAAACGTCAGAGGCAGGAAGTGTAGGAAAATGACAGGCGAAACCCTGGGGTGAGATTTCCTGAAACGGTGAACGACTCCAAGGAAAGCACACTGCAAACCAAAGTACAGTCTCCTCTGTACTTTGACATGACAACCACATTCCTGGATAAAATTCAGGGTATGTTAACACCAAGAGAAAAAATGGTGTTTGGGAAACAGTTAGATTCTAAGTTAAGTTAATTACACGCCCAAAGTCCTGGGGGACTGCAGGACATATTCTGGATTCGTGGGACTGCCCTGCATATCACTGGATGGCCAGCATCCTCACCTTGGACCCCTAAATGTAGGAAGGAACCCTACACGCTAGCATTGTGGCAACCAACAATGCTCCTACAAATTTCCAAAATGTCCTCTAGGGGGCAGTAGCGCCCTTGTTAAGGACGAGGCGCTGGTGCTTAGGCAGGGTACACTGTGTACCTGTGTGAACGCTGCGGAGTACAAGATGTACCTCCGCCCCCGCGTGTGTGTGTGTGTCAGAGAGAGAGAGAGGGAGAGAACTGGTTGCTGTCCGCGGGCCCCCACAGCAGTAGGCGGCGCGTGGAGCGTGGTGTGCAGGTGTCTGGGCAGAGCAGGTGCGCGTGTGTTCCGTGCCTGAGGCACGTCCCGAGCCTCAGCTGGGCCCAGCTGCGGCTGCTAGACTGCCCAGGAGAACCCTCTTCTCAGTTACCGAGAGAATCTCCCTAGCTTTCCCGGCTACACCAGGATTTTGTTTGCTGCTATTGTTTCAGGGGGGTTGGTTGTTTTGTTTTAATTTTAGCTTTTGTTTTCACCGAGACTCTGGGCTACATATTATCCATCTTCTCCTTCTTAGTGTGGCTCTCTGTGTCTCCCTGTTTCCATCTTCTGTCTCTATCTCTGCCTCTGTCTCTCATGCTCCACGCCCACCCCATCTCTCTCTCTCTTTTTCTTCCTTTCTTTCCCAGCGTTATCCCTCTCTCCCTCCCCCCTCTCTTTTTTCTTTCTATCTCTATGTCTATTTCTCACTCTTCTTTGTCTGTCGTGCTGGTTGTGTGTGTGCGCCTGTCTTTTTTCTCACTCTCGTTTTCACTCTTCATCTTTCTGTCATTTCTGCTCTGTGTGTGAGGTTCTCTCCCCTTCTGTTTCTCTCTCTCTCTTCTTTGTATGCCTCCGTCTCACACATCTCTCCGACTCTCTCTTACATTCAGTCTGTCTCTGTCTCTATCCCTTTCTCCCCTCAAGGCAAAGGTGGGGGGGCGAGGGGGTGTGCGCACACGT
Organism: Tarsius wallacei; assembly: GCA_963574415.1. Classification (NCBI taxonomy): domain Eukaryota; kingdom Metazoa; phylum Chordata; class Mammalia; order Primates; family Tarsiidae; genus Tarsius; species Tarsius wallacei. Next base: position 19,974 of record CAUYQG010094481.1, read on the forward strand.
GCGCATTTACACCCACCCAGCTCGGACTGTTCCACAGTTCTGAGGGGACCGTTAGGCCTTGAGGGGCTGCCAGAGGGCCCACCAACCCCACTCCTCCTCAGCCCCTGCCCTAGCACTTTCAAGGTGCCAGAGTGGCCTACGGGCATGGGCCCTGAGACTGAAGAGTGCCATCAAAAAAGCCTGGCCCCCGGTAGCTATGGCAGGCCAGTTGGGTTGATCTGGGAAACAATGTAGAGAGGAGACAGTTTCTGGGAGGGAGATAGTAGGAAGATACCACTCACATTCTACCTCCCCTGACCCCAGCCCTGCCCAGCCCAGCCCCAGTCCCAATTCAATCCTCAGTTTCTCCAGCTTCTGCCCAGTTGTCTCGCTGCCTTCCCTCTAGGACCTGCCCTGTTACTTTATCACATCCCCACGCTCCTAGAGCTCTCCTGCTTTTCCCCCAAGCTCTGCTCTGTTGCTCTCATTGCCAGATGAACTCCCCAGGCAGCTCTGTTAGCAAATCCTGCCTGGATGTCTCCAGGAAGCCTTTCTGATCCCCCAGCCCATTTAGTTCCTCAATCAATTAATTGTGCATGTGCTGTCCTAGAGGGAAGTGAGCGAGTCTATAATTCCCGCCCTCGTGGAACTTTCATTCCGATAGGATGAGGCGAGGCAACAAACCAAATTTAAAAGTCAATTCCATAGTGTGTTAGAAGAGAGAAATTATAGGAAGGAAAGTCGAGGAGGGAAAGGGAGTGGGGGCGCTGTGATCTCTCGCCTGTATTGCTGCAGGAGCCTCCTGAGCAGTCTCCCTACTTTCACCTGTGCCCCACATGATCGTTCTCCTCGCAGCAGCAAGAGGAACCTTGTTCAATCCTAAATTATATCGCATCTGACCTCTACTCAAAATCCTATCATGACTCCCATCTGATCCAACTAACTCAGAATCAAAGTCAAAGTCTTTGTCATGGCCTCTATGGTCTGGCCTCACCACCTTTCTGACCTCACCTCCTACCACTTTCCCCTTGCTCACTCTGTTCCACCCACAGTGGTCTCCTAGCCCTTCCTCAAAAGTGCAATGTATAGCTCCACCTCAGGGCCTTTGCTCTGGTTGTTCCCCCTGCCTGGACTTCTCTTCCCCTAGATATCCACATGGCTCACTCTCTCACTTCCTTCAGATCTGTGCTCAGATGACACCTCCTCCATGAAACCTTCCTGAACACCTCATCTAAAACTGCACCATCTTCCCCACCCTCAGCACTTCCTATCCCCCTTTTGTTCTTTATGTTTATTCTTAGGAACTTATCATCTGACATACTATACTCCATTCGTCTTTCTCCTTTATTATCTGGAATGTCAGCTCCACAATGGTGAGAGCTTTATCCATCTGGTTCACATCTGTAACCCCTGTGCCTTGAATAGTGTCTGGCACATAGTAGATGCTCAATAAATGTTTTTTCAGTATATAAACAAATACACAAGCATACCTACATCTTTATATTCACACATACTCCCCACCTCACCTAAAAGAAAAACCAAAGTCCTCAGGGCAGCCTACAGCTCTACACGATCTAGCCCTGGACAACTCTGCGACCTCACCTCCTACCACTGTCTCCCTCGCTCTCACCATTCTGGCCCACATGGTCTTCCTGCTGTTCCACAACCATACTATGCACATTCCTGATCATGAATAAAGAAATCTATTTAATTAGTGGCTACCAGCGTTTTAAGAATACATAAAATAGGATAAAATCAAATGGGCTACATTACATACAGGATCAGTACCGTTTTGTGAAACTTTTGGTTGAGCTGTGTATGTGCATGCATATATGTCTAGCAAGTTATGATGTGAAATGTATTTTTGACTATGAGTGGCGGTCGAAAAAGGCTGAACATGATCTTAGGGCTTTGCAAAGGGGGAGAGGAGCTGCACCAACATCTCCACCCCACAGACCCACCAATGGAGGAACAGGTAACCGAGGACATCCAGAGAAATGACGCATCCTCACCCAACAAGGAGGGAGTAGGCATAGTCCAGGGGCAGGGCCTGACACCAGCTGGGGCATAAGTGGGGAGGGCTTGTAGACACACTAACTCTGCCCTTTCTGTTTCTTCCTCATCTTTCCTTTCCATCTGTTTCTCACTACCTTCCTTCTTCTTC
>CAUYQG010094487.1:0-28074 GCA_963574415.1 Tarsius wallacei
CTCCAGTGGCCAGGAGCGTGCCACTGTACTCCAGTCTGGGCAATAGAATGAGATTCCAACTAAAAAAAAAAAAAAGAACCTTAGAAAACACAGGAGACACCCTTATGAAAATTGGAAATGGCAACCAATTCCTGATCAAAATCCCAAGTGCCCATGTCATAACAGAAATTATTTTAAAAAAAAATTAGTATAGTTTTAATTTGTCTCTCTGTATACACACATATATTACTATTTCTGGAAAATATTATGATTTTTTTCCACTGTGATGGTCAAAGTAATATATAATGCCAAAATTTCATCTGTAGGATAACTGGGGGAGTAGAAGCAGAGGACAGAAAGCCGATGAGTAGAGCCAAGAGGAGCACAAATCATTCATTGGGATGGAGTGGGCTCATTCTGTCCCCAGGAAACCTCTTGCATCCAATATAGCTGATGGATGCTCTCAGGTGTTTAAAATTGAGGAGTTAGTGAATAGGTGGTGTGATAGTTAATTTTATATCTCTGCTGTTGGGATAAGAAATGCCCAGAAAGCTGGTAAAACACTAATTCTGGATGTATCTGTGATGGTGTCTCTGGAAGAGATCAGCATTTGAATCTGTGGACTGAGTATAGAAGATAGTCCTTGCCAGTGTGAGTGAACAAATCATTCAATATGTTGAGGCATATTGAATAGGCAGTGGCAGGGGAAGTACAAATTTATTCTCTTGCTTGACCTGGGCCTTCCATCTTCTGCTAGTGGACATTAGTGTCCCTGGTTATCAGGCCTTAAAATTAGACTGGAGCTTATACCATTGCTTTGCCTCGCCTCCAAGGTTTGGCACTTGAGTTTAGAATAGAACTACAACACTGGTTTTCCTGAGCCTTCAGTTTATAGATGACAAACTGTAGACCTTCTCAGCTTCTAAAATCATTAGAGCCAATCCCTCCTAATACATCCTTCTAAATATCCTATTGATTTTGTTTCTCTAGAGAACCTTGAATAATACAGGTGAAAAGGTTCTGGTGCCCTTAAGTGTGTTCAATTTGAATCAGGGAGTTAGTGAACCCCTGGAGAGTACAGGAACAATCAAGTCCTCTGGGAAGAATGGGTCAACAGATTGATGCAATATTGGGGTTGATGTCCCTGTCAGAGGGCTGAGGTTTAACATGGGTTTTTTATGTTGGTGGAATAGGAGCACACACGAGAAATCAAAGCAGAAAAATAAAAAAACAAATTTTAAAAAAATAGCCACAGGCAAAGCTACCATGTCATATATTAGTCAAAAATACTGCAAAATTAAGTATCATTATACAATTCATTATATTCTCAAAGGAGGTTTTTATGTTCAGAAAGATTATTTAGAGTTTACTTTGGTTTTAAAAATTAATATTCAATTTATTAAAGTTACAAATCCCAAAACTAGTTCTTCCTTAAGCTTTTAAGCTCTACATATGAAATTATATTTCTAAGTCTAGTAAATTTTTACTACCTATTTTAATAGGCTTTTGAATAATGTTTGGTCCCATTTACAAACTTAGTTAATTAAACACTTTCAACATTTTAAACTGCTTTCATAAATTTAATATATTCAATTTCTTTTTTAAGTATTCCAATTGTTTAATTAACAAATAAAACCTTCTTGAATACTTAAATAACTCATATACACCGAACAGGGTAAGCTAAACCTTAAGTTCTCTTAAATGTTAAAATACTGAATAGAAAATTAGTAAATATATTAATTTTGCAATTACACTTATTAAAATTGGAATTATGAGATTAATCAGTTGTATGGATAAATGTCAAAAATTTAAAAATAAATTGCAAATGCTTAAGTAGCAAATATCTGGGATTCTTAAACTTAACACAAAAAATACGGCACAATAGGTTTGTGTAAACACGACTCTATATTAACTTTTAAGTTTCCCAGGAGTCAATGATGAGTATCATTTAAAAAATTATCATCCTGAAGATTGTTGGTCTCCTCAAGCAAAATCTGTGAGTTCCCTGAGATTGTTTGTTGCTCAGGGATTTAATCTGGACCACAACTTGTAATTATAGACGTCAACACAATTTTCTACATGACCCTAACTGCCTGTCTTGTCATCATGTCATAGACTAAAAACCATAAATCTGTTGGTCACCTTTCTGTGTTTGAGCCATTACCTAATTTTCAAAACAAATCAGAGTCTGTAAATTCAACCCAATTATCTATAATATCTAATTGGATTTATATAATTCAGTTTATAAATTATGAATGTGCGATGATTCATATACTATTTTGTCTTTTTATCTATTTAAACTCTTACGAATGTTAAGATGAACTGTAGATGAATTCTGTGTGTTTCCCAAATCACTGTCTAGCTCACTGTCTAGGTTTGTAGGCACAACTCCTAAGGTTATTTTCCTGGGAGGAGATCTAATCAGAACCAAAGCAACAGGCTAGATAGTCTACGATTTGGGCAACACCTTGAACCCAAGCCTCCCTGATGCCGGAGACCAGTGGGCTCCTGTCAGTCCTATCCTGGAAACTGGATGACCGAAGCTGCAGGTTGAACATTTCCAAACTTCCAACATCAGTTTCTTGTCCTGAAAGGGAACTGACATTATCCGTCACTCAGCGATGTATTACTACAGGTTAAAAGTTGCCCAAGTCTTGATTTTTACACAGTCATGTAATCAAAAGAGCAAATAGTTTTGAGAAAACACTTCTGATCAGGAGAGTGCTGTGATCAAGGTCACAGGCTGTGCAACCAGGCCCCCTGGGTTCTGATCTTGACTCCGACACTTACTAGTTTCTATGACCTAGGGGATATTGATTATCTCATTATGATTCCGTTTTTATATATTTAAAGTGGAATAATAACAGTGCCTGCTGAAAAGGGTATATTGAGAATTAATTTAGATGCCTGCACATTAGAATCGCCTGGGTTGATTTTAAAAGTAATCACAGACTCCCAGACCCATTCCACAACAGCTAAATACGAATCTCTGAAGGTGGCCCAAGGTTCTCATAAGCAGATGAAAATAGTGACTGGTAAGTGCTATGGTATCGTCTTTTATTATTATTGTGTAGCCTGATACCAAATTTTTCTCTGAATTTCAGCTCTATTGTCATTCAGCCATCCATGCAAAAAATACCTAAGATGAATCCTGATTTCTCTCAGACCTTACCCAGGAGGCTGTAGCTAAGAATCAGAAGTACTCTACATTTTCCGGCAACCTTCTCTCTTTCTACACCCCGCCACATCCTAGGTTCTTTCTTTCACTTTGCATGTGACCTTAATAACTAAATCAGAAGACATCATCCTTCCTGTGCTGCTTCCCATGCAATATATTTTAAGCTTTTCTTGTTCTCTAGTGCGAAGATCCAAACTTTCCTTGAATATTTACAGTTAGTTGTGGAATCAGAATGAGAGTGATAGCTTTGCCACACATGTACTACCACCTGGGCACACAGAACGTTTCCCAGAATACTCAGAGTAGTTTTGTCATTTGAGACATTGGTGAGTTCTCTGTTTATCTTCTATTTCCAGAGTCATTATCTCCATTTTCTTTAGAGTATTCCTTTCTATTTTAGTGATTTTCTCTTCTCACAGAGTTTCTGAACTGGTCCATATTTTGAGGCCTCTGAATCAAGGATTTTAGGACATTCTATCTCCCAGAGATGATGGTATCCAAAATTCATCCTGTAAAGGCCACCAGTGACTTCCGGCTTATTTCCCTTACTCGATATGAGAGAGACAGGCTTCTCTCTGGTCTGCCTGGCTATCACATTATAATATTCATCCTATTACATATGTGTGAACCCTCCATCTCTCAGAAATTCTCCAATGGAATAATCCCACTAACTTTAATACATCTTAAAGCATTCAGCTTTCTTTCTTCAGTCTACAATGTCTGGTATCTTATAAGACATATGTTACATATTATATATAGATATAATACTTAAATTTTATATCTATATATATAATACATTGCCTTTGGTTGTTGTCCACTTATGCCTAATCTTGTGTAGTCATTTGGTGGTTTTGGTCAGTAAAGGAATAGCAAACTCAATGGAAACAAAGACTTGCAAGTGCTTTAACTTTGAGTTTGCACTACTCTGGAACCCTGAAATCATAACTACGTGAACAATCCCAGGTTATCCTGAAGAAGGATAAATGCATGTGTACCAGTTAACCCAGTCATTCTGACCAATTGCCAGACAATGAGTGTGGCCCTTGATTTTCAGTTGCCAACAAACCCCAAAATGAGACTAGCAGAATCATCTAGCTGAGTCCAGTACAAATTGCAAATTTATTGAACCATGATCAAAATAGATGGCTAGGGTGTTTAAGCCATTCAGTTGTAATGAATGTATTATATGTGGCTATGGATACCACATTCAAAGTTGTACACTACATTGCTCTTAATACTTTATTGATGAAGATTAGAGGCTGCTCCCTAATTTATCTATATGCGTTGTGAGATGCTCCCCATCTACTTCCTGTCATCTCCTTCCTAAGCAGATCACAGGCAACTAAGATTCTCTCGGTCACTACAAATGAGGAAGTAAAACGGTGGTATTCTTCTTAGCAACATTGTACACATATGCCTAAACCAACAAGTCCACATGAGGGTTTCACTCACTTTTGAATTAAGCTCCAAACCATGACATAAGAATATTAAGTTTCTCAGGTTTGAGTCTTGACTTTTTGTCCTTAACTTGTTGCTTGATCCTACCATCTTAATCATAGGTTGGCAAACTTTTTGGTAAGGGGAAAAACAGTAAATATTGTTGATTTTGGGGGGTCATGTGGTCTCTGTTGCAATGACTCTGCTCTGCTACTGTAGTACAAATGCAGCTATAGGCAGTATGTTCAAAAAGAGTTTGGCCGTTGTCTTAGTGTGTACTGTACTGTTGTAACAGGATGTCACAGACTGAGTAATTTATAAAGAATGCAAATGTATTGGCTCACAATTCTGAAGGTTGGAAAGTCCCAGATTAAGGCACCGGCATCTGGTGAGGGCCACCTTGCTGGGTCATCACATGACAGAAGGTATTTCGTGGCAGAAGAGAAAAAAGAAAAAGCAAGAAGGGGGAACCTATCTTCTTTGTCTATTCAAAAGGGCAGAACCCTCATGGACAAAACACCCTTTAAAGATCCCGTCTTTCAATATCACCAGAATGACAAGTAAGTTTCAACAAATTTTGGAGGAGACATTCAAACAGCAACGCCTATTATCTAGTATAATTTTATTTACAAGAAGCAATGGGACAGATTTACTCCACAAGACCTAATCTGCCAAATCTTGATCTCAACCAAGAGTATCTCCATGTCTTTTTCATATGCTTTCTTAATTTTGGCAAGAATGTTTTTCCCAAGGTGGGACACATGTGCCTTTGCATGTGTGTGAGGAATGGACAATAAATAGTACAGGGGTCCTAAGTCTCTAACAATATGATGCTTACTAGTTAGTTAGGCCTAGCTGGAGGTGGCTGCCTGTCATATTTTTCTCACAATCTCCTAAAGCTGCTCCGACAAGTCTTCTCCACTATTCATAATACAGATGCATAGCCTCACTCCCAAAGTAAAAACTTTTATCAAAGTATTCAAAATGTGAATTGACATTTTGTTTCCTCAGAATTTCTACCCTTTTAGGACTTACTGAAATACCAGTAACCCACAAAACCCAGGTCGACTTCTTTCCTCATGTTTCACACAATGTAGTTTCTCAAGGATGGGCCACATTACTGTTCGAAAATCCACATGCATATCTCAACCTCTGATAATATCCCTAACACGTTTAACCTCATTCATCTTTCCTGGGACTTTACATCCCAATGAATATCTTGTACTTCCGTCTGCCGTGGCATCTAATGGAGGCTGCATTGCTTGTCCTGTTATTTGCTCGAGGGGACAACCAAATGTTGCAGAGTAAATGGGGATAAAGCCCACCTTGTCTGAGTTCTCCCATGCATGCCATCTGTTTCTTATCAGGCTTTCTTTCTTTTATAAAAGCAATCTAGTGCTTTTGAGTAGTTCCAGAAAGGTGGATACGGTTCTACACAACAACCTCTCAAGCTCACAAGGGTAAGGGCATAATATCTCCACCAGGAAAGCCTGGTTCTAGGCATCTGATGAAAGATGCTTCTTGAACTTTTTCCTCTTCCAGTGTCTCCAGCACTACTGGTCTCTTGATAGGTATATTCAATATGATGTTGGATCTAATTTTATTGTGTAGTTTTCTGTTAGGATTACATGACATGGTAGACCAATACTTGCTAATTTTCATCTAGGTCTAGTCAGTTACCACGCAAGACAGGATTAAATACCACACCAATGTAACTCTGTTCTTGTGCCCTGCCTCATCATTAGGGTATATGGCTAGTAATTCATCACAAATGTTACTTCTTATTTGTGGCAGAGAATGAAGAAGCTGGAACATGAGGTGGCGCCGAATATTTACTTTTGTGATTAGGCTCTACCCTCATGAATGGATTGATGGTATCCCGGGGGTGGGTTAGTTATTGCATGAGTGGCTTCCGTATGAAAAGATTCATTCAGCCACTCCTCAGTCTGTCTCACACGTTCACTCACCCTTTCACCTTGAAATGGCCCTCACCAGATATCAAGTGCCCTGCTCTAGACTTCTAAAGTCCAGAACCATGAACCAGATGAACTTCTGTTCTTTGTGAATTACCCAGGCTGTGGAATCCTGTTATAGCAGCAGTAAATGGATGAAGATAGTACTATTTCAAAAAGAAAATCAGCAGGAATTTCCAGAGCTTAGTAAAATATATATTCACTGAAACCAGGTCCTTTTCTTGTGTGCGTAAAAGATTCAAATAGACTAAGATTTAATGAAATGCCAAACTTTTGACCTAATTGCTTTTGATATTTCTAAAATAAATGTGGAACTGTCTGAGATTCTTTGGGTTAACAATCTGAATCAGATATTTTATTTTATTTTATTTTATTTTTTTGGAGGTGGAGTCTCACTCTGTCGCCCAGGCTGGAGTGCAGTGGCAAGCTCATGGCCACTGCAGCCTTGACCTGCCGAGCTCTGGCGATTCTTCCATCTCAGTCTTCCAAGAAACTGGAATTACAGGCATGAGCCACCAGGCCCCACTAGTTTTTTTGTTTATTGTAGAGAGGAGGTCTCGCCAAGTTGCCCAGGCTGGTCTCGAATCCGTGGGCTCAGACAATCTTCTCACCTCTGCCTCCCAAAGTGCTGGGATTATAGGCATGAGTACACTGCACCCTGCTGAATCAGATATTTTAATACAGCCACCATTGCAGTCTACATGTTTTGCAAAATTAGCAGAGCTTTCATATCTACCATTCAATAAACCTTTAAGAAAATGTATTCAGCTATTTGTGCTGATTTATTAGTTCTTTATTTTTTATCTAGTGGCCCACATCTCCAAAGTGTAAATTATACAGGGGTATTTTATTAAAGACTATTTGCCCAAATATTAAGTATAATATTCCTTCTCAGCTAAAATATTCTCAAAATATATAGAAAAAAAACTGGACAAAAAGACAAAAGATGAGGGTTTTATTTTATTGTAACCTTGTTAAGGGAAATAAAATGGAATATCCATAGTATTGTAATAGGCATCTGAATTTCGATTAGCTCTCCTGAGGGTGCACTGCCACTGAGACAACATATTAAAATGACACACTTTTATAAGATAATTAAATAGTTTTTATCCCTTCATGGTAGAATATATTTTGCAAATACTTTTTTGGTTTGACATATTTTCCCCATTTTACCTGTGTTTGAGCAACGGATAATGTTATTTAGGTTTGCAGAAAGACATATTTGTTTTTCTGTTTGACATTTAAACTCTTCTGTCATTACCTTGCTCATGAGTAAAAGGAATTTGTGTGGTGATATGCAAAAATGCATTCTTAATTAACTTGCTTTATAAAATTTCAATGATTTTCTTGCATGTAAGATATCAGAACTTTTAAAATAACACATTCAAAATTAAAACAATAGTATATTATTTGCCTTTTTAGCAATATCCACACATAGTGTAGTAATTGCTTTGAATGTAGTACGTGCCCTCCAAAATAATATTCTTATTAATATAGCATTAGTTATTTAAAATACAGGGGTGACAAAAAAACATATACGCATTTTAAGTATGACGTTCACTTAAAAGATGGTGCTAATCAGATGAATTTTAGTGTCACCATATGACAGGCAGGACAAAGAAAATGGCGGAAGCACGGTTGAGCGGATATCATACTACACATTGCTACCGTAATTTAATGCAGCTTCAAAAAGTAATACATAAATGACATCTTTTAAAATGTGCTTACACTTTTTGGTACACCCCAGATGCATATTATAGAGCACCTACTGTGTGCTTGAGGTTTAGTGCCTCATAATTACTTGAAAGCATTACTCTACGAATATTTTACAAATATGTGTTTTTACAAAAATGAGTTTAAATGTTAATTTTTTTCTGTGCAACTAACAGAATATCTGCTCCCATTGGTGTCTTTCATATAACTACAGTGAATTAAACACACACACACAAACACACACACAGAGGTTTTGCATTCTAAAGTATAGTTCTTCAAATATATGAAGCTACTTTCTTTTTAATTTCTGGCATTTTATCCATGCTGTTGTCGTATCTGGTTTTTCCACCATTGTACTTAAGTAATCTGTATTTGCTTTACCAAATTAAAAATATATATGTTGCCATTTAAAAAATAAAAATAGTAATTAAAATTCTAGATTATATACTAATACAGCCCCTAAACAGATATTTAGAATATATTTTTTACTTATCCATTCACAATACAATGGAACAGTGTCTTCTTATGTTATTAAAAACCTTCATCTTTTTTACATCGATTTGCTATTTCTGGAATGTGCTTTTTCTCTTTTTATTTTGCTTATATGCTCTTTATCTTCCACCTTTCAATACTTGTGTAAGTGGTTGCTTATTTATAAGACTTTCTCTGAATTATCCCTCATAGTCATACTTAGTTACTAAAGTCTTGTATTTTAATATAATTTAATATATTCCTTTTTGCATTTCTCTTTATTCCTACTGTGTTTTCTTTATTTGATGTACTGCATGAGTCAAAGAAACACCTTCTACTACTTATGAATCTGAAAGGCATTATATTTTTTTCTGATAAATAAATGCCACTGATTATTTACATGCATTTTCTTGAAACATGATCACAGGATAACAAAAATCTTGAGTAAATCCACCAAGCTAAGGCTCTGCTCGTTAACATTGTCAGAGGGACTGCCATTTCATCAATATAATATAAATTCTCAAATATTTTATCAACATAAATACATATTTTCTTTGTGGAAATAATAGAAAAAATTTAATATGGAAAAAATGAGAAGAAAATAATTCATCAACTGTGGTCACTACTGCTTATATATCTTTACACAGTTAAGAATATAGAGTTTAGTGGGTTTTTTGTCATTTTATTTTTTTCAGCAAAATTTACATTTCTGGCCTATTTCTGTTTTATAAAATCATAGTTCCTTCAGATCTGTGGGAAATGTGTTCCCTGGTGAATGCCTGAAACCTCAGATAGTATTGAACCCTATGTACCCTATGTTGTTTCCTATAGATACCTAAGGCAAAGTTTAATTGTTACATTATGCATAGTAAGATATTAACAACAGTAACTAATAAAATAGAATGATTATAACACTGTACTGTAACACAAGCTATGTGAATGTAATCGTACCTCTCCAATGTCTTATTATACTGAACTCATCTATTTTCCAACCTTGGTTGACTGGATAACTGAAACCTCAAAAAAGCAAAATCCTGAATATGGTGACTACTGTATTCTAATATAATTTATATGGCTACTTACTAATTCATGCATTATAATTCAAATGCAATATATAAAATAAGATTCAGATGGGACATGAGGTTAGAACAAAAGTTATTATAAAGAGTTTGGGCTTAAAAGTGACCTTAGTTCTAGGTCACTGGTTTTCAAATTATGGTTCCTGGGCCAGGCATGGTGGCTCACACCTGTAATCCCTGAACTTTAGGAGCTTTAGGTGGCCAAGATGGGAATACTGCTTGAAGCCAAGAGTTCAAGACCAGCCTGGGCAACATAGCAAGATCTCATTTCTAAAAAAAAAAAATAAAATACATAAATTAGCTGGGTAAGAGAATCAACTGAGTTCTGAAATTCAAGGGCATGGTAAACTATACTAATGCCACTACACTCCAGTCTGGGCAACAGAGCAAAACCCTATCTCTAAAAAGACACACAGATTTTAAAGAATAAGATGCCTGTATATCCATGGCCTAGCAAATAGATTATTGTCTGTATTGAGTTCTCTACCAAATTATTTTACTGTTAGAATATGCAAATATACTGAATACTATGGGGGTAACTACCATTTTATAACCTAGCAGAAATAGAGAATGGTGGTGTCCAATTTTTATATCTGTGTTCATAATCATGCTGTTTCTCAATGGTACTATATTTATGACAAGTTGCTGAGGAAACAACCAAGACCAATTTAACTGTATACAATGGGTGCCAAACAGTGTGTGCACATTTGAAGAGATGGTATCAATGTATTACTTTTCAAAGCTGAATTTAATTATGGTAACAATGTGTAGTATTTTCACTTGCACAGCCGTACTTCTGCCATTATCTTTGGCTGTCCTGTCTGTCGCATGGTGACACTAGCACTCATTTGATGAACGTCATCTTTTAAGCTTAAACTCATACATTTGTTTTGGCAAACTCAGTATACAGTCATATACATATAGTTATAAAATGTAAGTATTTACAACAACTAAAACATAAGTTATGTGATTGTGCCCTTTAAGTTTAAAAGAATAAGATATAACCGAGCTCATTGCCAGTGTCCTGGATTCACTTTTAAAGTATTTTGATGTCAGATATTGGCCGGTCTATTTTCATATAAGTATAATATTGTATACTATTAATCTTCACTTTTCTTTCATTTAATCCACTGCCAAAGAGAGATTTTTAAAAATCCTCGATTGTCCTAATACTTTTCTAAAATTAAGCAAATAAATGCACAACATTCTGAGGATTTTATTGCCAGTAATTTTGGAAATGTAAGCAAAAATAAAAGTTTCTTCTCCCAGTTAGTCAACCCATCTATTCCTTCTTTTACTTAAAAGAGTGAGTGGGGAATAAAGGGGAAGCAAAAGATTTAAAATAAGATTTTTTTTTTTTTAAAGCAACTTAGCAGAAGAATTTTTTTCAGGGCAGCTGGAATCAATCGAAGTCTGTATTGTCTTGGATTCTTTAAGAAACAGACACTGACAAGGGAAAAGCTGTGCAAGGTATGTTTCAGTGACCAAAGGGAGGGGGACAGAGAATGCTGTGAGAGCGATTAGACTGCCATCCTGGTCTGACTCTCTATGAAAAACAAACAGAAAAGAGGCAGGAAGGGTACCAAGAGCTCAGAGTACAGTGCTGGGATAAGATAGTCCAGTGAGGTCAGTGGAGTCTTCCAGTCAAACTTGCTGAACAGAGGAGTCCTGTATTCTCTAGGAATAGGCTTGCTTTGATATCGAGTCTTTGCTTGATCGTTGGTCAAGAGTAGTCCCTGGGAAACATGGCCCCTGTGGGAACACAGTGAAGGGTGTCAAGTGCAGTAGCTGGGGCCATGCTCAATGGAGTCCTGCAGTTCAAAATCTGGGGGAGGCATTCTCGTGGCCTCCACACAGCCTTTTGAGGGAAAAGCAGGCTAGAATCTGCCAACCACGGAACAGATCATTCATGGGCTAGGGAAAAGACTGGAAGTGGGGGGGTGGGCAGTGTTAGGAAGAGTTTCCAACATTTTATTTACTTTCCTTTTCTTATTGATGCACGTACTTCAAAATAGCAGGTCTCCCTGTAGACCCAACTTGAGGGGTTAACAGTATTAGGCTTAAGGTAACATTTCAAGACTCCAGCTTGCAAAAACATGGGAGAGGGTGAAATCCCTCCATGGGAGATAGAGAGAAATACTATGGCCTCTGCAGAGAGATGAGTCTTCCGGGCAAGGATGACACTCGCTGTACTAGGTGTCATGGAACTTATAAATACTTTTTTATTCTCAGTAAATTTTTAATAATGAATCTCCTAAAACGCACTCATTCTTCTAGCTCTTTATTTTCAGAGTAGTAACATTAATGAAAATTCTTCTAATGTTTGCTAAGTCAATGTATATGGATACTGAATTCAATCTTTTTGTCGTAAAAATTTTACATCTAGAGAACTTGCAGTAATGTTGATAGGTTAACCCTTCTCACATCTAAAATGTAAAACACATTGGAAAGTATTTAGAAAACGGAGTTAGAGGAGAGTTTATTCTCTGAAGATCTGCAATTTGAAATGGTGAAAATTGCAAGTGTGCAGCTTTCTGGTCAAGTGTTCTCCCCAACCTCCAAGGCTAATGCAAAAAGCAAAAGGCAAAAAAACAAAAAAACAAACAAACAAAAAAACCTTTCTTTTTTATCACTTAAGACTCCAGGGAACAGAGCTTAATGCTGGACGAATAACTGAGAAATTAATGGATGAACTGTACAAGCCAGAGAATGGTAGAAAAAAAAAGATCCAACATCAATTGCCTTACAAGCTTGCTGTAATTCCTGCCTATAATCTAAACTGCAGGCTCATTGCAAAGATAATAAGAAAGTCATTAAAAACTCATAAAACAGATGAGTCTACTTTTTAAAGATAGAATGGCACTGGGTGAAATTTGTGATTTTCTGTGTGTGTGTGGTGTGTGTGTGTGTGTGTGTGTGTGTGATGTGTACCACTATAGTGAGAGAAAACAGAAGCCTTACTAGTTTGAGATGTCAAGGGATAGATCCTGAAGTTATTGACACAACAGAATCAGGACAAATCCTACAGAAGTCACGGAACCATAGGGAGCATGAAACAGAATCCAAAACTCCATCAGTATTTGCAATGTCCGGGTTTTAACCAAAAATTATTCTACAGTAAATAAAAGGTAAAGTGTCACTGTTAATAAGGGTAAAAGACAGTCAATAAAAACTAACACTAAGTAGTTTGAATTTATCACACAAATATTTCAGAGCAACTATTATAAATATATTCAAAAAATTAAAGTGGCCCATGTACAAAATCAGTGAAATGGATTTTAATTGTGAAAAGGTAGAAAACCTCAATAGAAAAATAGAAAATACATAAAATGCTAGGGTTGAAAAAGATAATAACTGTGAAGGAAAAAATTAACAAAATTGGCTTAATAACAGGTTTGAATGAACAGAAGAAATAAAGAGCAAATGTAATGATAGACCAAAAAAACAAACAAACATGAATTTACAGGTCCAAGAAGCTTAAGACACCACAGTAGGAAAACACAAATGAACACTCGCAAACATAAATAAACACCTAATCTATGAGAATAAATCTACTGAAAGCATAAAGCAAAAAAAAGTTTAAAAATTGAGGAAAAAGAGAATGGAAAAATGGACAGAGCATCAGAGACATATATAACATGTAAAGTATCATACATATGTAATTGAAGTTTTAGAATAAGAATAAATATAGACATAAGTAGACAAAAATAACTAGACAATGGTCAAAAATTTTACAAATTTATTAGGAAACATGAATTTACAGGTCCAAGAAGCTTAAGACACCACAATAGGAAAACACAAATGAACACTCGCAAACAAAAATAAACGCCTAATCTATGAGAATAAATCTACTGAAAGCATAAAGCAAAAAAAAGAATCTTGAAGCTAGCCACAGAACATTGCATTTCTCTATGTATACTGAAAAATAACATTACATAGTGGTTGAATTTTCATAAGAAAGTGGTGAGGCTTGAAGATATAAAAATGATATACTCAGTGTTCTGAAAACAATAATAATAACTCTCAACCAAAATGTATAAATCTGGTGAAATTATCCATCAAAAATAAAGGCAAAATAACACTACATTTACATAAATATATAGATTTTTTTTGCCAGCAGAACTGTCTGAACTAGAATAAAATCCAGTTTTATCTAGCTGGAGGGAAATGATACAGAATGGCAATTACAATGAACAGAAAGTTATAAAAATATTTGGAGTAATAAATTTATTGGTAAATATATGACATATAATTGGAAATATAAATGAAAAATAATTCTGTATACTAAAGTCTCAAAAATAGAAACACAACAATACATTTGAAAAAAGTGGTATGCTCAAAAACTACAAAACAATGCTAAGTGAAAATAATAAAAGTTAATGGACGAATATTCCATATTAATAATATAGGGGAATCAATATTACTAAAATGTCATTTCATCCCAAATGCATCTGAAGATTTAACGCGATTTCAATTAAACATTCAGAATTACTATGCACATACAATTAATCTAAAATAACAAGGGACAGTTTTTCAAAGAAGAGCAAAGTTGGAGAAAAGCACACAATGCAATTTCAAGTTGTACTCTAAATACTCAAGATAGTGAGTCATCAGGAATAGTATACACACACAGATCCATGCAACAGAGTATGGGCACAGAAACAGACTCATGCATTCCACTGATTTTCAACAAATGTTTCAAACAATTCGACGAAGAAAAACGGATATTTATAAATAGCAGTCCTGGAATAATTCTGTAGTCCTATGGCAAGTGCTTAACATCAAACTTATGCCCTACAAAAAATTAAGTCAAAATGGATCCTATGCGCAACGTCAAAGTCAAATCTCTAAAGTTTCAAGAAGAACACAGAGGGAACGATTTTGCAACTCTGAGGCGGGCCGATATTTCTTAGAACATGAAAAGCACAAACAAGCTAAACAAATAATAGTAACCAAGTTTTAAAAATCATGTTGGTTTTTGCAAAAAACCATGAATAACACGCAAAGGCAAATCACAGTAGGAAATACTTACATGATATTTATGACTATATGTAATACACACTGTGATATAATGCATGTTTCTGAAAAAAAAAAAAAGACTTGTATTCAAAACATCTCAAAAGAGTAAGGGAACAGACAACCAAACAAACAAAATAATAAGGGAACAAATAACAAAAGACTTGAGCAACAAACAAAAAGACTTGAGCAATAAAAGATATATGCATGATCGATAAGTGCAGGAAAACCCTCATCAGCCATCAAGAAAATGCAAATTAAAACCACTGTGAGAAACTGTGGTCCACACGTTAGACAGGATACAACTAAAGAAGACTGAAAATTTCAACTGTTGGACAGAATGTGGGATCACAGGAATTCTCATATACTGCTGGTGGAAAACAGTTTATTTTAAAGCTATGGTCACACTTATTTCAATGCAATTTTCCTACTTGGTATTTGTTCAAGAGGAATAAAGACGAATGTCTGCACAACTGAACAACTGAAACGTCCATCACCAGGAGAACAGGCAAGCACGTTTTGTGTTTCATACAACGGGTAGTTTCTCCACAATAAAAAAAAAAAAGAGAAAATATTGAGTAATGGAACAGCATGGGATTAACTAAAAATCCTATTTTATTAAATTGCATGAACCTTGTTAAAAGGTGAAATCAATGCTACATTTTCTCTTAGAATATCCAAAACTTTTAGATAATCCTGTTTCCTGTAGTGATTTCCTAAATTATATTTTGTGATAATTTGTTTAACAACGGCTTAGCAAATCTATTTAATTCTGGGAAACAGTTGTGATGCTGTACAATGATTCTTTTTTTTGAAAAAATATATATTTGAGCAGCATTAATTAGAAATAAAAAGGACATTCAAAATAATAATATTCAAAAACTATCATTTGGAAACTCTCAGTTTTTCATTTTGGCTTATTTTACAATAGCATTTATTAATGTATCATAGACTGTCAACAATACAAAACAACATTGCACCTGAAAAATTCAAAAATGGTCAATTTTGAGAATTAAGAAAGTCTGTTATTGTAAATAAAACAGTGCCTCAATGGCATACCGTTTCTTTCTATTAAATCACATTTTATTTGCCACTGTGGCAGAAACTTTGTAAAATTCTTTCAAATATATCTCTTTATGGTAGATAATATTAATTTTATGTATAAGTAGCATGATAATCAACATCACAATTACCATTTGAATCAGAGTCATAAAAATATTAAATGTTCATTAATGTAGAAATCCACAAAACCATATATTCATAAGACAGAGCTATTAATTAGAACTATTGTTAATAATAGATATGTTCCATATCTATATTGTCCACTATGAAAATTACTAGTTAGGTGTGGTAACTATGCACTTGAAATGTGCCCAGTTGGTTGAGTCTGGATATTTAAATTAAGTTAAAGTTATTTTTAAAATTAATTCAAATAGCCACATGCAACTCTACTGCATAGCATAGCTATAGATAATAATACAATTACATACAAGTTAGATATAAATATAGTTGCTGTATATGGATGTTACATTTCCACTTCTCTGGGATAAATGCCCAGGAGTGCAACTGACGATTCATATGTTAATTGTCATAAACTGCCAAACTGTGTTAGAGTTGCTATACCATTTTATATTCCCAAGAGCAGTGTATAAATGATCCAGTTTTCTTGCATTCTTGCCAATATTTGGTCTTGTCACTATTTTTCATTTCAGCCATTCTGTTTAGAATGATATCTCATTGTGATTTAAATTTGTGATTTCCCCAATGGTGAATGATTTTGAACATGTTTTCATGTGCTTTTGCTATCTGTATATTCTCTTTTGTTAAAAAAAAAATTGTAAATTTTGCCCATTATCTACTTGGATTGCTTATTCTCACTGGTGAGTTAGAGAGTTCCTGATCTGTTCCAGATACTAATCTATTGTCAGATATGTTGCTTGAAAATATTCCATTCAGACATAACTTGTATTTTTATTTTTTTAAAGAATCTTTGGCATACCAATTTTTTTAAAAATTTAAAAAGTACAAATTAAACATTTTTTATGGGCATGCTTTTGGTGTCAAGTCTAAGTATTCTTCGTTTAGCCCTAGATATGGAAAATTTCTTTCCATATTATTTTCTCAAGGTTTTGATTTTACATTTTTAGACTTAAGTTCATGATCTATTTTTTGTGTGAACTGTGATATTTCAATTAAGATCCATTATTTGGCTTATGTCCGTTATTCCAACACCATTGTTGAAAATGTCATCTTTCCTCTATTGAATTGATTTGCAACTGTATTCAAAAATTAGTTGTGATTGAAAGTGACTTCAGCAAGATGGCATTATAGAGAATACTAGACCTCATCCACCCACAGAAACACTGACTTAACAATAATATATGTCCCAAAATGCTTTTATGGGAATTCAGAAACCAGCTGAGAAGTAGCAATACCTCAGAGAATCTCAAAGCCAAGAGTAACCACACTGAAACGAGTAAGAGAAGCCATTTTACTTCATCTGTGTCAGCCACGATCCCAAGCCAGTGAAGCTTGGCACAGTCAAGAGATGGCACTCAACTCATGGCTTCTCCTTTAGGAAGGAAAGAATGCAATTTATGTCCAATATGCCAGTTTTGGGGGAAGCTCTCTGAGCAACTGGTTTCTGTCTTGCCTGACTCAGAGTACTCATGGGGAATGACATACTTTGGATGCCTGGAACACTCTGAGAATATAGGAAAGCTCAGTGGCTTGTTACAGTGCCAGACAATATGTGATGCCTCAGGCAGAAGCTGACACAGCTTAGCATGTTTGGTAGAAAGTTCCAACTCATAGCGCCTCTCACAGAAGAAAAATAAAGAGGCACATGCACTCAACATTCTGAATTTTGGGGGGGCTCCCACAAGGACTGATTTCTGTCTCACCAGACTTAGATAACTTGATTACTTTGGATGCACACCCGGGCCTGCTGAAAACTAAGAAAGCTCACTGGCTGTGGAAGCTTAAGAGCACCTCCCTCACTGCAGAGATACACCAGAGAAAGCAGTATATTACAAATTCCTAAAAAAAGAAATTGACAAACTCTGATGTTGGGAAATTAGCACACAAGTTCGGAGATGAAACCTCCCAGTTAAATGTTTGAAATGCCCTCAGAGTCTCTTGTTTGGCTGATTGATGAAGGTCTCCTCCTAAATAATGCCAATCTTGAAGAATGGGAGACATGGGTGTTTTCCAAATGGACACACACAGAGGCACATAAAGAAACAGGAAATGTGGCCCTAATCAAAAAAAAAAAAAAAACTTTAAAAACTAACACTAAAGAAACAGAAATCTGAATTACCTGATAAAGAATTTAAAATAATTGTCTTTAAAAAATTCAAAGAGTTACAAGAGAACACAAAAAATTAAACAAAATTTAAAAAATGCATGAGCAAAATGAGATATCAATAAATAATATAAACTATTAAAAAGAATGAGAGAAATTCTGTAGCTTAAAATAAATAATTGAATAATTTATTGAAGAAGTTCAACAGAAGACTTGATCAAGCAGAAGAAAAAATTAGTGACGTCAAATACAGGTGATGTAACTTTATCAAAGCAGAAAAGCAAAAAAAAAAAAAATTAAGTTAAAAATGTGAAGAAAGTGTAAAGACCTATGAAACACCATAAAGCAGGCCAATATATGCATTATGAGAGTTCAAGGAGAAAGAATAAATTAAAAGGTAGAGTGATTATTAAAAAAGAATGGTCAATTTTCCCAAATTTGACGAAAGAACTAAATATCAAAATTTAAGACACTCAAAGGATTTCATCTATGATGAATACAAAGAAGTCTACACTAAGACCAATCATATCAAAACTTCTGAAAGTCAAAGACAAAAAAAGAATCTTGAAACCATCAAGGGGAATGTAACTCATTAAGTTCAAGGGAACATCCATAAGATCATCAGCTAACTTACTGGTAGTAACTTTCAGGCCAGAAAGGAGGAATTTTATTAGGCTGATGCATAAGTTTGTAGTGTCTATTTGTGGCTTGGCAACACTGCAGCGTTGGAATTTATCATTTGTACATGGAATGACAATGCTGAGCTTGTGAATACACTTTGCATTTTGCAATTTGAAGAAAGTTGCTGCTATTTGTGGGCTAAAGAAGATACAGTACCAAGTGGGGGAAGAAAAAAAAGGAACACATCCACATATTCTTCTGTTTGAGTTTAACAGAGGAGTAAAGGCAGTGGAGGTGATCCAAAACACTTGTGCCAAACACAGAAAGAATGCCATCAGAGAAAACATGGCACCAAAATTGTTTTATTGTTCCAAGAGGGCCAATTTGACCTGAGTGATCCTCCACGTTCAGGAAGACATCAGGCTTTGATGAAGGCCATCTGAACCCTTTAATCCACGATGACCAATGCCAGTCAACCTGAGAATTGGTAAATGTAATGAACTGTGACCAGTCAACAGTTGTGTGACATTTACACTCCATGGGCAAGTGGAAAATGCTATGAACTTATGCATAGACCCAATATTTCAGGAATTTCTATGTGAACTACAAAACATAATATAGAAGATGAAGAAAAAATGAGAATGAAATCAAGGCATTTCCAAAAATAAATAAATAAGTGAAACATAAATAAAACCCGTGAGAGAAGAGAAGAGGGAAATAACTTGAAGACATGCAGAAAACAGTGCACAGAATGGCAATAGATTATTTATCGTCAGTCATTATTTTAAATGTAAATAAATCAAAACTTTTAACTGAAAGACATGGAAGGGATGAATGAATAAAAGAAATAAAATACAACTCTAAGCTGTCTACGAGAGATTCATTTTAAATATAAAGACACATATAGACAGAAAGAATGGGAGAAGAGATATTACATGAAATAAAGCAAGGATAGCTATACTAATGTTGGACAAAATAGGCTTTAAATAAAAACTGTCACTAGAGACAAAGAAAGACATCATATATCATTAAAAGGCAAATTAATCAGAAATATTTAATAAGTATAAATATATAAACACTTAGGAGAGTATCAAAATATATAGGCATTCATTGGCAAAACTGAAGGCAGCTAGGTACAGTAGTTCATGCCTGTAATCCCAGCACTTTGGGAGGCGGAGGCGAGAGGAATGCCTGAGCTCAGTGGTTTGAGACTAGCCTAAGCAACATGGCAAGACCTCATCTCTATAACAAATTTTTTTTAAAAAGCCAGGTATGGTGGCACATGCCTGTGGTTCCAGCTACTTGGAAGACTGAGGTAGAAGGATCATCTGAGCCAGCAAGTCAAGGCTGTGGTGGCCATGAGTGTGCCACTGTACTCCAGCCTGGGTGACGGAGTAAAATTCTGACTCGAAAAAAAAAAAGTGTTGGCCAGGCACAGTGGGTCACACCTGGAATCCCAGCACTTTGGGAGGTTGAGGTGAGAGGATTGCCTGAGCCCATGGGTTCAAGATCAGCCTGAGGAACATAGTGAGACCTCGTCTCTACAATAAATCAAAAAATGAGCTGGCCATGGTAGAGTGCACCTGTGGCTCCAGCAACTTGGAACGCTGAAGCAGAAGGATTTCCTGAGCCGAGCAGGTAGAGGCTGTGGTGGCCATGAGTATTCAACTGCACTCCGGGCTGGGTGACAGAGTGAGACTCTGACTCGAAAATAAATAAATAAAACAAAATAACTGAAGGCATACATTGACAGAATTGAGGGAAATAGTTAACACAATATAAAGAGGAATTTTAATACTTCACTTTCAATAATGGGGTAGATTAACCAGACAGAAGACCAATAAGGAAATAGGGTGAGAGCAACACTAAAGACCACTGGATCTAACAGACATTCATAAAACTCCACCCACCAAGCATACATCCTTTTCAAGTACACAGAGAACATTCTCCAGAATAAATCACATGTTAGGTTGCAAAACAAGTCTTAATAAACTGTAGAAGATTGAAATTATACTAAGTGTCTTTTCTGGCCACAATGGAATGAAACTAAAACAATCAGTAGAAAATAATTGATTAATAGAAAATAATTGATTAATAAATAAAATTACAGATATTCAAATATATGGAAATAAATAACAAACCTTTAATGAATATGTCAAAGAAGTCACAAGTAACATTAGAAAAAGAATCTTGAAATAAATGAAAAGAAAACTGCAACAAACCAAAATGTATGGGAAGCAGCAAATTGAATACTATAGAGAAGTTTACAGTGGTAAATGCCTACATTAGGAAAAGAAGGAAAATCTCAAGTCAACAACTTAGCTTTATTTTTCAAGGAACTAGAAGAACACTAAATGAACATGCACATAACCCCTTTGGTACATTTTAGTTTCTTTGCAATGAATGATATTTCAATAAATATATCATATAATAATTATGTAAAACGATTTCTGCAGCAGGAAATGTGTTATTTATATTCACTATTTATTATAATTATCAACTGTCTCTTCTCATTTATTTTAATCTAAATAGTTCTTGAGATTTTTTACTACAGTTTTAATGAGATGTTTGTTTATTTAACCTTTTTATGGTTCCATTTTTAAACATTATTCTCCAAAGGAATAATTAATAAATATTGCCCTTGGCCTGCATTTATGAATAGTAGTCTCATGAACTGCTTTCTGGAAAACACTGTGTTTGCTTCCCTTCATTTGTGTTTCACTTCATCTGCTGTATAGACATCTGAACAGTTTAATTAGCCATCTTCATCCTTGACATTCCAACAGAATAACGTTCATTGTTCATATTATTTCTTGTTATCAAAATACCAGGGACCTGAATGTTTAATACCAGCTGTCAAGCATGCTGAATAAGTCTATGAGGTGCAACTTATTTATTATAGTTAAAAATATTATCTTTCAAAACTTGTCATTGTGATATTAAATAGCAGCGACTTGCATATAAAGTCAATCACTAATTTATTCATAAATATTGAGAAAATACTTTTAAAATGATGTTAATTTTTATTAAAATCAGAGTCAATAGTGATGCCATGGATTATAGCAAATATGTATGTATATTTGTATCATCAACATCAAAAATGCTGTATTATAAGTTAAAGACTGATTCTATGTCTTCCAAATAACTGTCATATTTAAAGCTATGAATTTCGGCATCATTTTACGGTTGAATTATATTCTGTGTAAGAACCTTATGGAGTAGATTATATACAGTCCTATGCATAGTATTGTTTATTATTTCTACAGAATGTTGGCAATCCAAATATCGAGATATTTGGATAAGTTTTGCCCATGATAAATTGGAGACTATGCTGGTCATGTCCCTTGATTCAAATACATTTTTTGACATTGCAGAAAAGTCTGAGGAACAATTTGTTTCCCTTTCTCTGCTCTCTTTCCCTACATCTATCCCTATCTATATCAATGCTATCTATATACATTAATGTATATTAATGTACCCATATTCTTTTGAAAACAGTAATACATTTCTGTTAACAAGCCGGGCTCAGTGGCTCAGCCTGTAATCCCGCGCTTTGGGAGGCTGAGGTGAGTAGATTGCCTGAGCCCGCGGGTTCGAGACCCGTCTGGGCAACTTGGGGAGACCTCATCTCTACAATAAATCAAAAAGTTAGCCGGGCATGGCAGCGTGCGCCTGTAGTTCCAGCTACTTGGAAGGCTGAGGCGGAAGGATTGCCAGAGCCCAGCAGGTCGAGGTTGCGGTGGCCGGGAGAGGCCACTGCACTCCAGTCTGGGCGACAGAGTGAGACTCCAACTCAAAAAAAAAAAAAAAAAAAAAAATTTCTGTCAACAGATTGTTTTGCCAAATTTATTGGAGAGATAATAATCCATTTTAAAGTAATCATATTACCTTCTTGCAACGGATATTCTGTTGAAATGTGAAGGTAACAGGTAAGAGGACATATGCAGAAAAGGATGCAGTCATTAACGTAATTATTTAGGTTTTTTTTTTTAACTCTGCTAGTAATAACTCTCTTTGTCATAGAAATAATTCTTAATGCATAATATAGGTTCATTTTGCTATCATAAACTGATTGTATCAATTGTCTAGTAAGAATCGTGACTTGAAGCATTAAGACATATGATTAGTAGATGAGTAATTATCAATTTTGAGACAAATTTGTTTTCTCTCTCTTTTTTACTTTTACTTATGAGACTTATTTGAAGTACTGTCTTATTACTTCCTGGAATAATGTAAGATGCAGAAAAATATCAGTGTTTGTAGCTCTTCTATGTCCCCAATATTAAAAAAGTAAAGACACAATACCAAAATATATCTAGACAAAATTAAATACCCAAATGTTGCTTTATAAAATTCAGTGTGTGAATACATTCTTTCACAGTTTTTGCCATTTATTACCTGATGATGTTACCTATGGCGAAAGCATGTTTTGAACAACAAAAAAATCACCTTATTTGAAATGTAATTTTTTATTTTGTTGCAGTTACACATCAAATAATATTTTACCAGCACTCATTCAAATAATATTGTTTATTTTCTGTTTCTTAGCCATTGATTTTTAAAGATAATATTTTGTCTACTAAGATGATAAAAAAATACATCTCTTCTTATTTCAGACACATAATGTCATTCAGTGTTATTGATCTGAAGATAGACTGTATGAAAACTTTGTCTATTCTCAAATCTCATACGAAAATTTTAGACTACCGTTTCCAAGGTTATAGGAATGGTTTATAGATCACAGCCCTCTTTTTCAAAACACTGATTATTCTGATAAGGTTAACGTTAGGGTTGAACCAATACAATGATCAGAAAAATGCAGATTAAAGGTGAAAAAAACTCGGAAATACCAATTATGATTAATTAGACCCAGAAAAAACCATAAAGGGAATCATATATACACCTCTACATCAAAGCATATATAGCATATAATTTTAAAAAATAGTATTTATGATACACTTTCTAGTTAACAATGATCTTATATTGTCAATACTTTATTGTTATGTTGTAATTTTAGTTAAAAAAAAATCTTCCATATCTTTAACTTGTAAGCAGCTGAGACTAGGAAATATAAAATAACAATCTGAAAGCCAAAATTTGAATAAGATAAATAGTGTTTATGGAAACCTAATCATCTACTTTACGTCTCTTTTTTTCTCTAAACCTGTGTCCAAATTCGACCACATAGATTATGAAATCTTAATTTAGATCTCAACAGAATTCAAAATATTTCATTCTTATAACCATCAAATAATATATATAAATGAAAAATTCAAAATATTTTACTTTATAATAATTTGCTAATAACAGGTTATCTAATACTCTGTGTACTTTTAAAAAATGCTAAATGGACCATGACCATGTAATTTTAATGATATATTGGCAAATGAACTCTTTTTCTTGCAATCGCCAAAGTTTAATCTGGCTTTATTACACAATACAATCACATAGAGAGATACCAAAAAAAGATGAAATTTGAGATTGATTTCTTTACTGAGATTTCATCTACAAATACTTTCAGACAAATGATTGAATATATTTGTTGAAATAAACTATCCAGAATTTTCTCCAAGCTTTTTTTTTTTTTTTTTTGGTGTGTGTGCTATTTCAATTTGCCAATGCTTCCTACTGAGACAGTAACTTTCTCAGTTGTTCGTGATACCCTCTGTTCATAGAAACAAGCCCCTTGCTGTTCAAGTCCAATCTTTGAACAGTGGGGAAAAATAAGTTAACTGTAATTGATTTGTGGTCATCAGCTAGAGCCTTTCAACCAGAAAAATCAGCTGAAATTGCTGGTAGATTTGAGAATTGCCATATCTGTTTTTCTAGTAACCTCATCAAACTCCAAGTTCTCAGCCGATTATCTCTCAAGAATCCACTCTTCAAATTGAATGGCCCAATCCTCTTCTCTTTCTGGAGTTTCACGCTGAGTAATTGGCCAGCAAATTGATAAAAGGTGTGTCTGTATCCTTTCTAAAAAATTTCTTGATATGTAGAAATGTATTATCTAATTATACACTATATAACATAGTCTTCTTTTTCCCAACTGTTCTTTTTAGCTCTCATATTTTATGTTTTTTAATAAATGGTAGAATAAAATATATAATACATAATTGAGTGAAATGTCATTAGGCCTACTAATTAATTTATAGAAAACTGATATTCATGCAAAGCTTAAGATATAAACATTCATTTTTGCAGGAAATGATCATAGGTTCTCTACAAATGTTTCATATTTTTTCTTCTCATAGTAAATAAGATCTTTGCATTATTATCTTTTAAACTCATTGATATAGAGAAGTTACAGGTTTATCATTTGTTTGTTTTCCTTCAGTGTACAGAGGAAGCCTCCAAAATCTCTTGTGTTCTCATTAATATCCCATCGAACTTTCTAAATATTTTATATTTCAGTTGAGTATATTTGGCTTTTCTAGGCAAATAATCCGATGTCCTGTAAAATGCCATTTTGCCACTTGTATCTGGTATGATTCAAAGCACGTTTAGGACCTAAATCACTTCCTGGTACATAGAGAGAGCTTAGTAATACTTTTGAAAAGAAGAAAAAAGAAATGAAGGCATGAGCCGGGCTCGGTGGCTCAGCCTGTAATCCCACGCTTTGGGAGGCTGAGGCGAGTGGGTTGCCCGAGCCCGCGGGTTCGAGACCCGCCTGGGCAGGCGAAACCTCATCTCTACAATAAGTCAAAAATCAGCCGGGCGTGGTAGTGCGCTCCTGTAGTTCCAGCTACTTGGAAGGCTGAGGCGGAAGGATCGCTGGAGTCCAGCAGGTCGAGGCTGCAGGCTGTGGTGGCCGGGAGCATGCCACCCCCTCTCCAGTCTGGGTGACAAAGTGAGACTCCAACTCACAAAAAAAAAAAAAAAAAAAAAATGAAGGCATGAAAGAAGCGGGAAATTAAAGTCCAAAAAAGAGAGAGAAGCAGTTCTAAGAAATTCATATTAGTCTTTTCTTGCTTTAAAACAAATCACCACAAAGTTAGCAGCCTAAAACAACAGAATCACTATTTCATATTTCTTAGGTAAGGATCCCGGGTACTTCTTAGACTGGTCTTTCGCTCAAAGTCTCAGAAGGCTTCCATGAAGATATTAGCCAGACTCCATGATCACCTGGATGCTCACACATGGGAGGATTTGCTTGCAACTGCTTTCAGCTTGCTGATAGTTTCAAGTTTCTTGCTGGCTTGTGGATGGAAGTTGCTTTCAGAAATCACCAGGGGCTCACAGCTCCTGGTCATGTGACTGCTTACATCAACAAACTCACAGCTCTCATCTCTAAATGAAAATGCCGCCCAGCTAACACCTGGATCCCAACTTTCTAAGATTTAAGGGAATTACCTCCTGCTGAAACTCCTGATTCACAAATATCGTAAGCAAAGAGCAGCAAAAAGACTGGTAGGAAGTGAACTTTGAGAGATGGAGGGGGCTGTGCCAAGTATGGTCTTGTAGACTGTAATAAACAGTCTGGATTCTATTTTAGGTATCGCATTTAGCCAACAGCAAGAGAGGCCCTCCCTTTTCTTTAGAAACATATCTCCTCCAGCCGCTATTCACAAAAGGGTGAGAAATCCAGAGGAGCAAAGATGTGAACCTCAGAGGCACTCTTACTTGTTTACCCTATCAGGATAAGTTTTAGGTTCTCGAGAACCTAAAAGCCCTGCCAGAGTAGTCTTAAGTTGTCTTCAAGGGCCTACTCATGTCCAATCTCCAGGGTATACTACACAACCAGTGTGCTCACTCTAGTGTCTGTGAGTAGCCAAAGGATGACAGTTCTCAAGGGTTATGAACTAAGTCTGGATATATGAGTTGTAATACACAAATTCATGCACTCGATATACCTTGAAATCTAAGACAAAGGAATGAGGGAGACTGAGGCAGGATTTGGGTCAGGGTCCTTGGTTCCTGAGGATTGCCCTAAAAAGCCATTTTTAAAGATAGAATTTGAGAAATCTGTAAGTTCTAAATTCAAATTTTTGGGATGCTATGTTGTCAAACTTGGCATGCGACATACTTAATTTAGAATTGTATCAACCCTACAAACAGATTTAAAACATTCAGAAAAGATGGCATAGTTTGTCTTCATTGATAATCTTGTCCTGAACTTTGCAAATATTCATGGCTGGCTGGGTAGAAGCTTTGAACAAGGAAGAACAGTATGTGATTATTTTTAAGATCACACAGGCTGTCCTGTGGAGAATGAACTTCAGAGAATTATAAGAAGCAGCATGACAGCCCATCAGGAAATGACTACAACAGTCCAAGGAAGAGAAGGTGGGTAGCTAGGAGGAGGTAGTGAAACTAATGAGAAGTGAGCACCTTTGTGTATGATTTGAAATGTGAGTGAATCAAACTTGTTGATGAATTGGACAGAGAGGGTTAGGAAAAGTGAGAAAGTGAGATATCAAAAACCACTGCTAGTTTTACAGCTTGAATCGTCTGTTAATGGTAAAAGTTTAATCTCATCTCCTCCTATCTTCTTTCTTTGAGTAGGAGAAAGCTTGTGAGGTAGCCAAGAGAAAAAGGCATCACTCCTTGCCATCTAACTCTCGCGAAACCATTCAATTAGTTTTTACACGTGGCCTTCTCCAAATAGCAATTTAGATCATGTATCCTTGTGACCTGGATTGACTGATTATTATTATTAGTAGTAGTAGTAGTAGTAGCATTTATTTATTTATTTATTTATTTATTTATTTATTGAGTTGGAGTCTCACTCTGTCACCCAGACTGGACCTACTGGGCTCCGGCAATCCTTCCGCCTCAGCCTTCCAAGTAGCTGGAACTACAGGAGCGCACTACCACGCCCGACTGATTTTTGATTTATTGTAGAGATGAGGTCTCGCCAATTTGCCCAGATGGGCCTCGAACCCGCGAGCTCAGGCAACCCACTCGCCTCAGCCTCCCAAAGCGTGGGATTACAGACTGAGCCACCGAGCCCGGCTCATGCGTTCATTTCTTTTTTCTTCTTTTCAAAAAAGGCTAATTTTTTTGATTTATTGTAGAGATACGGTCTCGCCAAGTTGCCCAGCCGGGTCTCGAACCCGCGGGTTCAGGCAATCCACTCACCTCAGCCTCCCAAGGCGCGGGATTACAGGCTGATGTTTTTAAATATGTTTATTTGTTTGGATGCATGTATTTGAGATCTGTACGGTCTCTTTTTATCAATTTTCCAAAGCTAGGGAGGAGCATTTATTTTCCAGAGACTGCCTTTTCCACCAACTTGAATTAAATTTGTAAAAATATGCAAGTAGATTTATACTGAAACTTAATTTAACACCATCCTAAGAAATG
>CAUYQG010094488.1:0-10440 GCA_963574415.1 Tarsius wallacei
CAAACAAATGGAAAAATATTCCATGCTCATGGATAGGAAGAATCAACATTGTTAAAATGTCCACCCTACTAAAGGCAATCTACAGATTCAATGCAATACCTATTAAGTTACCAACATCATTCTTCTCAGACAATATGACAATATTCTTCTTAGACAAAATGACAATACAGGAATTTATGTGGAAACATAAACAACCACGAATATTTAAAATAATCCTTAACAAAAGAAACAAAGCAGGAAGTATCACACTTCCAGACTTCAAACTTTACTATAAGGTTACAGTAATCAAAACAGCCTGGTATTGGTGCAAGAACAGGCATATAGACCAATGGAACAGGTTAGAGATTCCGGAAGCAAAGCCTCAGTTTCTCATCCAACTCATCTTTGAGAAAGCCTCCAACAACAACTACTGGAAAGAGGAGCACCTATTCAGTAAATGATGCTGGGAAAACCACCTGATCACATGCAGAAGATTGAAAAAGGACCCCTACTTATCACCATACACAAAAATTAACTCTAAATGGATCAAAGACCTAAAACATAAAACCTCAAACTATAAGAATCTTATAAAACACAGGAGACACCCTTATGGAAGTTGGAACTGGCAACCAATTCCTGATCAAAACCCAAAGTGCCCATACCATATTAAATAAGATAGACAAGTGGGACCTCATCAAACTGACGAGCTTCTGCAAAGCAAAAGAAACCATTAAGAGAGCAGGGAGACAGCCCACAGAATGGGAAAAAATATTTTCCAACTGTATATCTGATAAAGTCCTAACATCTAGGATGTACAAGGAACTCAGACGTGCCAAATAGGCACGTCTCAAAAGAAGATATACGGGTCACCAACAGGCACATGAAAAAGTGCTCAGTCTCACTCATCATCAGAGAAATACAAATCAAAACCACATTGATATACCACCTAACCCCTGTAAGAATGGCCATCATTAATAAAACAAACAACAAGAGATGCTGGCGAGGATGTGGTAAAAAGGAACTCTTCTACACTGCTGGTGGCAATGCAAACTAGTGCAACCTCTTTGGAAGATAGTGTGGCGATTTCTGAAAGAACCAGAAATTGACCTTCCATAATGACCCAGCAATTTCCCTACTGGGAATATACCCAGAGGAACTCAAATCATTCTACAAAAAAGACACCAGCACACGTATGTTTGTTGCAGCTCTATTCACAATAGCAAAAATATGGTGTCAACCATGTTGTCCATTGAAGCTGGACTGGATAAAAAAATGTGGTACATATACACAATGGAATATTATGTAATCATAAAGAAGGACAAACATATGAACTTCGCAGCAACTTGGATGGATTCAGACTCTATCATACTCAATGATCTATGACAGAAACAAAGAACAGAGTACCATATGCTCTCACTCATGAGTGGATCTTTAACTACTATACTATAAGAAAGTGATTAGCAGTAGTGGGAAACTGTCAGGGGAGGGGGAGGGGTGGAATTGGCAGTTGATGTAAACTGCTAAGGGAGGGAAGGGCATACCTAGTCAACAAGGGTACCTGCATAATCAACGTTTGTATACCTAACCCTGAATTGTAGCCCACATATTTATAATAAAAAAGAAAATAATTATTATTATAACAGAGCCCACCTTTCTCAATTAGTGATACAATTTTGTAAATTTCCTTAAAATTCATTTTCCTTAGCTTACAATCAGAATTATGTGAACTGGTAGATCTCCAATATCTACCTTTTAAAAATCATCCCAGATAATTTGGATAAAAGAGATTCAGAAACTAAAGTTTCAGAATCACTGCAGTCGATGCTAATGTAGGTTCTATATAAATGTCACCAGCCCAAGTTCTTAACTCATATCCAGTTCCTACCCATGATCAAAGGTTTATAAAGGGAGAGGAGGGTGTCAATAAAAGCTGTAAATAATCATGCTAATACCAACAATTACTTCTCAAGGTGGTAAAGTATTAAATATAGACCAAAAAAAATCTATGCTTTGATGGTAAAATACTTGCCTGAAAAATTCAGGCTTATTTATTTAGTAAAGCATTTTAGAAGGAATAGGTGCTAAACTGGTAAATCTATAATTTGGAATATATAAAGTATATAACAATCTAAAAAGAATGCTTAACTACATTTTGAATTTATAAGCAAGTATTATGATAGCTCAGCAAAAAAAACAGTCTGGGATTCACAAATTTCAGGGCATTAGTAGATCTTTTAGCCAAATTCAAATATCTAGATTTATTTTTCCCAATATTTTATTTTGTTGTATTTTGCTCCTTGCTTTAATTTTCAAAGAGCTCTCTGGATTACATAATGGGTCTAATGTAAACACTTTTAGGACAGAAACTGGGATTTCTTTAATTTTATGGGACAGCTGCAAAGATCTGGCAACTCTATAAGTTACAGATGATTATTTATAAGGAGGAAGTGAGTGTCTTTGGACAGATCACTTTGATGCAATGAGTTTTCCTGAATAACAACTATGTAAAGTTAAACTCTTTGCCTGGTGCCATCATTTATTCCTTGAAATAACTTCTGAGTTACTTCTACTAAATGTCATAAACTCTGATATGTGCTTAGAATGCAAAGGTGAATTAAGCCAAGTCTCTACTTTCAAAAGTTCACATTCTGTGACTCAGTTCAATATAATAATAACACAGTAATATAGGAAAACATAAGGCATTGTGATAATACTCACCCAAGAGGGGCACTATTTCAGGCTCAAAGAAAAAAAGGAAATGTTACGAAATACCTCTGGAAAAGGTGATGCCTCATTAAGTCTTAAATAGGGAGAACAAGATTTGGACAGGTGGGGCTGGGGAAAGCAATACAAGGCATTCCAGAATACAACATGTGAGTAACTGAGAGATAACACATGAGGCTGGAAAGTCATGAAGGAGCCAGATCAAGGTGTACTTTGTCTCATAAGTGATGAGGACCTTTCAAGTATTAGAGTCAGAAAACAGAATTTTTCAGTAGAACAGAAAATCCTTATAAGAACAACACATTAAGAACTAAGTCTTATTTCAATTAGAAAAGTATTACTTATCATGAATATTCTCTTTATTTAGGAATGTTGTCCCCCAAGAAAAGGAGATCATTAAGTCAATGAGTATTATTGCTACAATGTGTAATTATATCAAAAAAAATATTTATTGGGATATGAGAGTGTCATAGTTTCTTTTTGGTTATTTCTCATTCTTGTCCCCCCTCTTAAGATGAATGAATATGTAGCTAAAATAAATGATTAATGATCACTTTGTTCCTAAAGTTTGTCAAATCAGGGGGAAAATTCAGCATATGTCTTTACAGTAAGTTGTTTTGCAGGGTTATAGGACACACCTGGAAAAAATAAGTTTTCGTAGTTCTTGGAAGAATTGTGATATTTTGGAATGTTCAAGAAATATTATTTCAGGATAACACCACTTTCTAGCCGCTTCCATTTCTGTTTGTGATTGTGTACTTCAACAACATCCTATTATTACTCTACTCATTTTTCCCCTTTTTCCATCATTTTTACTCCAATTAGGACTAAAAATCCCTTAAACTGAAGAATATCTTCCCATGGAATAATTCATTTTTAAAGGAAATTAGGTGGAGACAACCCACAATTAGAGAAGCAGTAGGTATGCATTAACTGGCATTTGTCCTTCAGATTCATCTTTTACTCATGAATGACCTCATCATAGAAAGAAATTAGCATAATTTATATCAATAATTTGTTTCTGTGATGTGTGAAGAAAATAATACCCCACAATAAATGACTTTATGACTGCATTTTATCACCATATTTACCCTCAGTTATATTTAGAACTGCAAAATAACATTAATAGAGTTATGAAAATGGCCCATGGGTTGAAGCCCTGGTTAGTTTATAGTCCAACAGAAATGGTGCTGTCATCTCTTAATGATTAGAAAGGCTTTGCTGAATTTGACTTATTAATTATAATACTAGCCTGATAGTTGAGAGGCTGCCTCTAATCCTCTACTTTCCCAAACCTGAGGTCATCTAAGTAGAGTTGCTATCTTTTATGAAAACTGGTCAATCACTTTGTCAACCAGATTCATTTGATTTGTCTTTTAAAGTGACCTTTTGACTTGTAATCATCCATATTCTCTTCATGCTTTATTTAACTTTATTTTACTGGAGAGCATTTTAAAATGTTTGTCATGAAAAGAGCTACATAAATATTAATGTATTGATAGTGTTGTGGTTTTTCAAACCTATATTTCATTTCATGGGTTTTAAGAGCTACAAAATTTACTGACTGCACAGAAAATATAGGTATAATAGACTTACTGAAATGCCCCAAATGCGATAAAATATATGAATTATTAATCCCATGAAAGTCAGTATGATCCTCTTTAAAAGCCAAATTTTCTGAACCAATCTTGGATTTTTTTTTTAAACTAACAGAGATAAAATTTTGGATGACAGATAAGAAGATAAATATAATGTGCCTTGTAATTTTTGAAGTTGAAAGTTAATTTAGAGACAAATATTATAAAGTCAACCAAAGCATAAATTAAAAAGCAAAGAGCACCCTACCTTAAAGTTTACATGGGCATATTTCAAATTCTCTAGCCATGCTCTGATCTCTACATGGGACCATGAGGTCAAGAGTCAATAAAGTTGCTTTATATCTATATTAAAATTTTTTGGATAAAAAAATAAAATCACATTTAATGAACATTACATGTAGCCAGAAAGTAATGAAGATAACTCACCTTGTGATACTCTTTACCCATTTGACATAGGAGAAAATTTATGGAAAGAGAGATTCTTTAGAGTACAAGTATTACATTAAATACAGAATTTTCTGTATTTAAACTTATAAAAGTGACAATTTACTCAGTGCCTTGTCATCATATACCTAGTGAGAGTGCTAAATCAATAAGAAAGAAAGTGAATAAACTGAGTATTCCTTCTTCTAGAAGTGTTTGACAAGTTCTGACAACAGAGACTGCATTGTACTAGGCACTATGAGGGACACAAAATAAGAAAACAGAGCTTCTACCCTTAGTGAACTTAAAATATTGTTAAGGAAGACAAAGTAAACATGAAAATACACACCTAACAACAGAAACAACTTAGAATTCTAACAAGTAAGAATTGGCAAAGGTGAATCATAAAGGTTGCTTTGTGTAGAAATGTCTCAAATTAGGTTTTGATGGAAATGATTTCAGTGCATAAATGAAGAAGAAATTAGACTATCTACTCAGCAGGAACATGCAGCATGAGACAAACCAGAAAACAAATAAATAGTGAGAGACAGGGGAGAGGCTGAAGTGACCAGTCTCACTTAAATGAAGAATTGAATAAGGCTTTGTTTTCATCTCACATGGATAGCATATGCATTAGTTTTGGAGTAGTGATATGCCAATATTTCAAAAGCAGCACCCTCCCTGCCACTTCCATATCATAATAGTTTTTATACAGCACTAATTACAGTCCATGCTAATAAAATTGCATGTATTATCCCATGTAAGGATCACATCAGTTTTATAAAATCAGTTTTGTATCCTCTTTTAGCAGATACGGAAAGTGAGATTTAAAGATGTGTAAATTGCTAATTGTGCAGCAAACAACATAGGACATTTCATTTAAATTTTCCAAAAGTTTCTTCCAAAGTATTGTCTTTGGCAAAATCACTTAAATTCTTAACTTCAGATTTCTGGTTTGAAAAGTGAAGGCATCAGGCCTGACTTCCAGAGCTTTCCAGCTTTGTTCTTTAAAAATCATTTAAGTTGCAATATCTCCCTTTGCTTTTCCCTTGCTTCTTCCATCTGCTCTCCAAATGAACTAACACACACAAAAATTAAGAGGTAACAGACTTCTCTCTTGGGCCTCTTACATAAAAAGGGCAAAGTCAATTCATCAACATAATCAATGTTTTGGCAGAAGACAACTCAACACAAAGGAAAGGACAAGTTAAAATGAAATATGCAAAGATAGACCAGAATAAAATTTGCCAGAAATTTAAAAATAACCAAAATTTCTAATTAAAAAATAAAATTTCATGCAACAGAAAAAATAAACTGTACAAAATAATAAACAAAGACATACCCTAGTTTGAATTTCAAGGGAAAAAAATTAAGTTTTAAAGCAAAACAAATCCAGGAACTTGGAAAAGGTGGGCTAGAAAGAGGGAGTCTGGTAGAATAAATCCATATAAAACACTAGCTCAAATTTCTCAATAACAGTATCAACAGCTTTCAGAAGGGAAAAAATAGTGCCAACCCAAAACTACTTTAAACAGTTTGATATTCAAATTTAAGAAAAACATTCTAAAAAATTAAGAATGTAATTGGGAATTATGATCCCTTTTTAAAAATAACATGACTACAAAATGTTTCCATAAACCATAGATGGAAAAGACAAGGGAAAGGAGAAGAGAAAAAGAACAAAAACAAGAACAAGAACAGAAGTGGGTTGAACACAGGGAAAAAAAAAAAATATATATATATATGTATATATGTATATATACATACACACACACACACACACACACACACACACGTCTGTAGATGAATCTTCGTGAAATCAAAATTTTGAAGATAATTAAAAACGATGATAGCCGGGTTCGGTGGCTCAGCCTGTAATCCTGCGCTTTAGGAGGCTGAGGTGAGTGGGTTACCTGAGCCTGCGGGTTCGAGATCCGCCTGGGCAACTTGGTGAGACCTCATCTCTCTACAATTAAAAAAAAAAAAAAAAATCAGCCGGGCGTGGTAGCACGTGCCTATAATTCTGGCTACCCAGAAGGCTGAGGCGGAAGGAATCGCCGGAGCCCAGTGGGTCGAAGCTGTGGTGGCCGGGAGTGGCCACTGCACTCCAGTCTGGGTGACAGAGTGAGACTCCAACTCAAAAAAAAAAAAAAAACCTTGATGATTAAGAATAATCACATAAAAATATGGATTCTAACTTGATATAAAAGTACTCAAAAATTGATTCAAAAATGCAAAATTTATCCTGTATTATATATAAAACATGTAACAAAAAAGCTATTAAAAGTAAAAAGATGAACAGATTTAGAGCAAATAAATGGTTTTAAGAAGAAAGTTGTGGCAATATTATTGATTTCAAAGAAAGTTTAATACAAAAAATGTTAATGAAGCAAAAAAAAATACAATGAGGTTATAACTCTAATAGTAAATCTTTATACAAGTAACAAAGCATCATATTACCTAAATAATGAAATATAGGAAATACATGGAAAAATTGATAGAAAGCAGATATTAATTTACATTAATAACCCCATGAAATATCTAGTAAACAAAACAACAAAACATGTAACACTTCAAAATATACTTATTTATTTTTATGTGCATATTTTGATATTTATGTTACATTTATATTTATTTAGGTATTTATATAAATACATATATATTAACGTTCAGATCAAGCTCTATGCCTCTCGAAGAAAAGCTATACATTATTTTATGGTATCCATAAAATATGTTTTGAATTGGTCATAGATTCGGAACTAATGGAAGTACTCATATATTTCCCAAAGTAGAAGTATTGTAGACCCTGTGTTTATATTTCAACATAAAAAGTCTTAAAATAAGTAACAAAAGTATAGTAAAAACAATTTGTCAAGATACATTTCAAACAATTTCAAGGCTACAGAAGAAATCAAAACCCAAATTGCAAAATTACTAGAAATTATGAGATATATCAAAACATACATATTATGGCCAAAGCTATGCACTAGAAGAAATTTATTACTGAATGAGACAAATTACAATGAATTAATTAAGGATCTGAATCAAGATGGTCTTAAAAATGACCTATAGAACAAAATTATAATTCCATAAGAAGAAAGAAGTACCTAATAGAGAAAAAGTCAGAAATTTATTCATTAAGAAATAGGAAATAAAGTATTAGTAAAGAAGTCGTTCCTTTTTAAAAATTTATTTTACTTTTTAAATTTATTTTGTATTATAGATGGTGTCACACTATGTTGCCCAGGCTATACATGAACTCTTGGGCTTAGGCAATCTCTTATCTTAGCCTCCCAAGTAGCTGCGATTACAAGAGGTAGTAGTTCATTGAAAAGAAAAATGCATAACAGATTATGGAAAGGACAAATTAAGAATAAAGGGCAAAACAAAAGAGTATTAAATTAAAAATAATAAAGAGAACATTAACCACAGAGTTTGAGGACATTTTTTAAAATTATGATGGAATTATGTAAAAGTTCTGTACAAAATTTAAAGCTGATTAAATAGATTATTTTCCCTGAAAATAAAGATAAGCCACAGTTAATCACTGAAACATATACATATTAATAAAACTTCCAAATGAGTGGTTTGGCACTAACATTTCTTCATGGTTCTACATAATAAACAATGCTGACACTGTATTATATGACAGTGAAAGCATGAAAATTTTGTGCCTTTATTTTATCAGTAAATACTGATATAATAAGTAAAAAACACGCCATAGATAAGTAATGTCTGGTCTCACAAACAAATATTAATTGTAAATGCAACATTTTCAAATGAAAATATAGAAGTCAGTAGTACATGAAAAGAGCAAATCATTAGGATCATGGGAAGCTTATAACAGAATTACAAACATTACTCAATAAAAAGTCATAATATACAATATTAATAATATATATTAATAATTCAAACATGATCTTATCAATAAATGCCAATCAGATATTTGTCAAAATTTAAAATCCATTCCTGATTTAGAAAAAAAAATAGGTTAAAAATATAATAGTAAATCTTTAACATGATAAAGATATATATGTCAACTGAAGTTAGCATGATTTTTCATGGTAAAAAATTAGCACTATTCAATTGGAGTCAAGAACCAGAAAAATAAAAGAGGAGAGAGAGGGAGGTAGCTCCTAACACCCCCTATTACCACAGTTAGTTAACCCTGATCTGGAAGCACTAATGTAATAGGCACCCACCACTTTTGTTCAGTTATCTGGCCTGTGATTACACAGGGCCCATACCACAACAGAGTCAGTTTCTCACTTTCCAATCCTTGTAACCAATAGAAAAAAGATAAATTAATTTGGTGGGAGCTTGCAATGCAAAGAAGCAAGGAGAGTAGAAAATCAAGCAAGGAAGGTGTGCAGGCTGTAGCAAGCTAGTAATTCCAGATTCAGAGGTGTTGTATCAAGTTCTGGCACAGTGGGTGATGCAAGTCATGGCATCTTTGTGCCACTGTGATCACAAGGCTGTCACCAAAGGACTCCATGGTATAATTTTGCTTTAGTTTTTGCTGACTGTTCTCTGTTACTCTTCCAGGTAATTCACTGTTTAAATTACTTTTCTGATCAAAGAAATAGAATCAGACAGTATTGCATCACATAAGAGCCCTAATTAATAAAACAAGCCAGCACAAATTGATAATAGAAAATATTGAAAGGATAAATATTAAATGGAAGAATCAAAACTTATAAGGTGATGTGTCTACCTAACAATCTCGAGTCAACTGAAAAATATTAGAAAGAATAATAGATGTCATTAAATGTAATCATATTAATCTATAAAAATGAAACATATACGTAGTAAATAGAATATCCCATTTGCACTGGCACTCACAAAGAAAAATATAATATATTGAAATAAACATTATGATGTTCAAGATACATACAAGGAAATCTATATAAAATATATTAAATGAGCTTCACCCGGGCTTCCTCTGAAGTTCACTTCTCCAGCTTTGAAGGGGACCTATACTATTGTCTAAAATGGTATAATAAGGATATAGAAACAATTGTTCTAAGAAAGAGATCACATCTGCCCAGAAAGATCAAGAAAGATTTTTTAGAGAAGATGCCATCTAAAATGGAGTTGAAAGATTGGCTGTGGATGTGGCGTGCATGGAAGATGGCGGCAACACAGGCAGAACTGTGAGATTCTCCGAATGTGAGTTCCCCAAAAAGATTCTTGCCCCCCTTCCCCTACCCCCTTGCCCATAGCTGGACGCATTGTTCCGAGGCTCAGGGACCCCCTGTCCCACACAGGGCCAGCTATTGTGTCCCAGGCTGCTCCCTCGTGGGTGGGAAGGCTCGGGTCTCAGCTCCATCCCTGGCTGCATCAAGCCCAAACTGAGCCTCCGGTCACCTTAGGAGGCTCTGGGCACCCACCCCTTGGAGAGACTGATTCCATTTCTGAGCCACTTTCGCCGCTCACCGCCTGCCCTTTGGAGCTTTGGAGCTCTGAAATCTGGAGCTCTGGAGCCCCGAGTGGAGTGCCCAGCTGGGCAGCTGATCCCCAGGAGGCTCACGCTATCACGCTACCACAGACCATCAGAGTCGATTGCCCAGGGATTCAAAGAGCAGAGAAAAAGGATCCTATCACTTCGGCCATTCTCCAGGCAGAGACTCGCATTGCCCCACCCACCTACTAGCAGTCTTCACCTGGGTTCCCAAGGTAATGTCAAAACAGAAGACAAAGCCACTCCCCTGGGAAC
>CAUYQG010094489.1:0-13356 GCA_963574415.1 Tarsius wallacei
ACTGAGCGTTAGGCTTCCACTAACTGCAATTTTGGCTTTCACACAACTTAGTTCAAACTCATATTCAGTGCAATTA
This sequence comes from Tarsius wallacei, assembly GCA_963574415.1. NCBI lineage: Eukaryota > Metazoa > Chordata > Mammalia > Primates > Tarsiidae > Tarsius > Tarsius wallacei. The sequence goes on from CAUYQG010094489.1 coordinate 77, forward strand.
TATGATGTACAGGTTTGTAGTCTAAGAGCAATTGGCTCCACCACATAGCCTAGGTGTGTAAAAGGCTAAACCATCCAGGTTTGTGTAAGGACATTCTGGTTTTCCCACAAAGAAGGAATTACCTTATGATGTTTTTTAGAAAGTATCCCCATTGTTAAACAATACAAGAAGATTCCTAGTAGCATAGACTTCCATAAAAAAGCTATAATTTAATTACAGGGGATATCTACTATGACTACTTTATAATTACATAGGAAGTATATGAATAAAATAGCTATCATTTTTCAATATACAAAGTATTAGCAATTCTGACATTAATATTGTATGGTTTTTTTGATGTCATAAAAGTTTATTTACTTAACAAAATGCAGGGCCTTTTATAGAATATAAATCATGAAAGAGCTCCTAAGTGTTACCAATGCTCATTCTTCCTAATATTTCTATGTCAGAAATGGTACTACAACTGAGGTCTTAGGTGAGATGAAAACACAAATTAACACTCTCAGATTGAATTGATTTAAACATTTAGTCACCTATGTCTTATATTACCTTTAAAATAATTGCTTCATCTTTTTGTGACTCTGTTAGTCATCTACAAAATGAGAAGTATAACATTCCTCTCACAGAATTGTTATAATTCTTTGCAAATGGCTCAACATGGGTCCTGACATATGGTAAATCTTCCAAAAAAGTTTGTTTTGGGTAGTTATTTTGTATTAAAACTTTGACTTTAGAGAGAGTCAATCAGTGTTCCTCTTCCTAACCCAAATCAGGTTTCATACCTTAAGGATGATCGTTGATATGGCTCAGAAACAGAGTGTCTATGAGCAGAGATTTATGTGTCAAGGCTTAGACTTTGGGGCTTGGCATTTTGGAGTCGTTCTTCTGTGATTAAGAGAATAAGCACCAGAGCAACTGCCTGAGTTTGAATCTAGATTCCTTCATTTACTCAGACAACTTAATTATGGTTATGACAGAATAGAGTAAGTCCTGTGAGTTTATGAATTCCTAATCATTTAAAAAATGTTTCTCATTTTTATACTGTGGGGTTTCAATAACCTGAGCATCACACTATACGAAGACTGGGGTGGAGAAGGGGAGTGTGCCTTCCTTTTGTGATGCTGGAGAAGAGTTGCTGGCAACTCAGAAAAGTTCCTAGGAAAATAATTGTTTTACAGAGAAAGTGTATGCGGAAGTTAAAGGGCTGAAAATTAATATTCTTAAATCTGTCCATATTGGCATACTTTTTAAACAGTCTTCAAATAACCACATATATAAAGCCCCTGAGTTAAGTCACAGGCAAAACTCTTGTTTACAGAGACCTAAAATTATAGGGAATCATACAGTCCAACTCCAGCCTTCTTATCTGCTGTCTCTGTGTGTTCCCTGCCTGCATTGTTGTAGTTCATTCTTATTCATGATTTTATGCTGTCTGGCCTGTGGGAGAGGAATAGAGAAAGTGGAGAGCAAGCTGGTGCTCGTTAAGATATCACCCAGATGTTGTACATGCCACTCCATTTACGGTGATTGAACAGACTTTGGACAGAGGCCGCAGCTGACTGCATGGAGGCTGGTAAAGAAAGCTTCTGACTGTTTGGTCGGTTGCTTTTGTAAATTTGAGCTCTTTACTAAAAATGTGTAATGGATTTGGGGGATAATTTGCAGACTGCAATGCTTTTAATAACTTTCTCAGACAGTTATTTTTAAAATGACACATTATCCTAAGATGCCTTAGTAGCAGACAAACTAATTCTGAATTTATGAAAAAACAAACAGGAATAAAGGACTGCTTAAAAATATATTTTGTATTTCTGTGTGATTTCACCATCCATGAAATAAATATACCTATCAATAAACTCACACATGGTCTTCTCTTCCTTGAACAACAAAATGTCAGCACTATCATGTAAAATATATTCTTTGCAATTTTTCTGAAGAGTGATTGCCCATTCTTCCTTTGCTTTCTAGGAGACGAAACTAATTTTCTCATAAGAAAGCCTATTTCAGTATCACGAAACTTTAATTGTTAGAAAGTGCTTTATTTTTTCAGGCTAATACTATCACTTACTGTTCATCAGTATCAGGCTAACATTTGATTATGCAATTTGGTTGAGAATGATTTATACCTTATGCCTCAATTAGGAATTCTGAATTTTGTGGGCTGTTTTGAATACAAGTTTTTGAAATAATCCTGAATAGTTAAGTTTTTGGTAAATAGGAAAATTAGTTGGTCCACAGTTTCACTTTATGTTTTTTGTGACTATAAAGACATTTACTCTTTTTAATAGTTTTCTGTTGTTGCTTCTGCATAAAGGTAAATACAAACTTCTGTTTACATTTGAGAAATTTAGTAAAATTAAGCTTAAGCAATAATTACTACACTGAAAGTGAATGCACGATATTCTTCCTTAATGAAATCCAACATTTAATATTTTGGGCACCAGGGGACTATTTGGACAGTGTGTGCATACTCCAATTTCTATGTACGATACCCTGGAGCATTTAACACTGCTTTCAAGTTGCTTAATTTACAACCACTATGCAGTTCTGCCACTCAGTGAGTTCTTATTGTATTAGAGGTACTGTGTAAAGCCCTTATGATTGCACAGAATATCAAAGTTGCATAACTAATTTTAAAAAAGAGGAGACTTCCTTTGTAGTCCTCCTCTTGAAACATCATGTCCTCTGCTCTCACAACACATCAAACAATATTTTTAATAGAAAAGAATACTCAAAGTCTGTGAAATCTGATTCATTTAGTATAACTTTCTGTAACAAAAAATAACTTTTAAGTGGAGTTTGTCTTTGTTTTTGAATTATGAATTTCATCAACAAAATATTTTAGAAATACTATGATTTGTAAATACAAAGTTTCAAAAAAACCCTTAATATGAATTTGTATTTATTTTACTTTTAGTAATAAGTGTACATTTTGTAACACTTTAAGACAATTTAGATTATAAAAAGACAAGTAGATTTTCTCAATATTCAAAACAAAGGAAAACTTAGAAACCATTGTTATAAAAATGGAACATTTAGAAAATAAGTATACAACAAAAGAATTAGGGAAAGGTAAAATTTAGCTAACTATAATATCAAATTATATTTTTCTATCTTATAACATATCCAGTTAAAATGAGGAGCAATATTTTTAAATTTCTTCTTAGAAAAGTAAAACAAAGTGTATAGTAGTACCAAGCACATAATAGATACTAAAAAAGAAAAGAACAGAAAACACTGTTTGGAGATGGATTTTTAAAGCACAATTTATATAAATTCACTAAGTATCATAATAGGTCAAGAATATTAAAAGTATTTAAATCTAATCTTGACCTTTCAACATTTTGCAGTTGTTGTCCATTATACTTCCTATATTAATTCTATAACAAAACAAAAAGATTTTTGTTTACATTTAGTCAATGTTAATTTAAATTTACCTACATGTTTGCCATTTAGTTTGCTCATCATTCCTATAAATTCTTCCTTATTGGCAAATTGTCTTATCATCAGATAGAATAAAATCATTGATAACTATGATGTGTTTCTAGTTTGAGTATTATTTTCTTTCATTCTTTTTAAGATATTCTCTACTATGATTTAAAAAATAATTTCCACTAGTCTTATTGAAAAGTCAATCTAATTTTAAAAACCTTTATCTCTGACTTCTAAGACTTTTTTTTGTCTTAAGTTATTTGCGATTTACTATGATATGTCTTGATATAGATCTTTGCATCTAACAGTGCTACTGAGGCAATCAGAGACTGTTGTTTTCATATTTTCTGGTATTATTTTGGCATATATATGATGCTGATCTTAGTATACTATTAAAATTATGCAGCACATATAAATAGTAACATAATATTTATATATTTCATTCTTTATATTCTGATGAGCTTTATCTATCTCATTTGTCCCAACTGTTTACTTTCATACTGTGTATTTCATAAGTTGAAGGGAAGGCTAAAGAAGAAGGCTGTGCAAGGTAGAGAAAAGGTTTTAAAAAGAAAAAGGCAGCATTGTATTTTAAATATTTTCTTTTCTCCATTTTAATTGTTCTAACTCTGGTTCTTTGATAAGCTCTTGCTCACTTCATGAATCATATCTCAACCACATATTTATGTTTGCTATCATCTTGTCTTTCTAGACCATTTTCTGTATAACCTATCTATTCAAAAGGCAGCCAATTCTATATTTTACAAAACATAATATACTCTTTAATTCTGTATTTATTCAAATTTTAAATGTTGTATAAATACATGAATATATTTAAAGTTCCTGAAAACATTTTTTAAATCTTTTATTAATCTTTCCAGACATTTTGACATTGTTTTATATGTATTATTTTATAATATATTAATATACTTGTATTCCGGTTCTAGAAATTCCAATATCTACAATACCAATTCAATTTGTTGTTTTTATAACTCCCTTTCACAATGGAATATTTCTTTAATTTCTCTAATCTTGGCTTCATGATACTTATACTTTATGCAGAGGAATTTGCTGAAATTTTAATTTTCATTTCTCAAGAAATTATTTATAGTTGCTTTCCTCATAGCCTTTTGAATCGAGGACAAACTTTATTTTTATTTATATCTGTGCAATTTTAATGCACAAATATTGTAAATATTGGCTTCAATAAAGTGCGAAATTCAGTTTTTGGTTAAGAACTGTTAGGGCACATTCTTATTTCGTCCCCCTTTATAAAATATTTCTTCCTTTCATGCTTAGTTTGTTCATTTAAGGCATTGTCTTTTAGGAAACGCAGATTTGTTTAAGATGTCTCTGCTTCACCCTTCCACAGTGGATTCCTTATTCTCATATACACCTCTTTAAAGTTTAATTATCTGTCATACTATCAGAACCAGAAATAAGCAATTAGCTAGTAATTTAAATAGTCTTAAAACAATTATTAAGTAAGGTATGTGTCTTTGTTGTAATGGAAATTGGTGCATACTGTTTAAAGGGAATATGTCACATTTCTTCTTTTTTTTTTTTTATTCTTTTGTTTTCATTCAAAATCTGTGATTTGAGATATAAAATCAGGGTTGATTGTCCTTCTCAATACAAACAAATCTTAATTAAAAAAACATACATTACCAAAATCTTAACTCAAAAATGTTCATTTTTAAAAGATATATTTTTGTAAGTATTAGTTACATTTTGTAGTGATAATTTAAAAATTTTATTTTACTCTTGTACAGTATTTTTAGGGATTGAAAATACCTTTTTTAATGCTAAATTTCATATGCCAGCTTTGTAATTGGAATAACTATAGAAAATTTAAATATGTTTTCACTCATCTGATTTCAAATTTTAAGAGTATAAGAAGAAAACTTACTTCTTTCAGTTTGGCAATTTTTCAGTCAGTTTTTCTCTTTTTAACTCTTTCCTTGACAAGACTTTTGCTTTGATGAGTGTGCTGATATTTTTTAAAAGTGTATTATTATTATTTAAAACTATGTACACTAGTTGTCAAAACTACAAGACAGTGTTGTTCACTAGATGTCTTTGACAATGACCACTTTTGATTTAAGCTTATAAGACAGGTAATGTAGAAGTAAAATACTTTATAAGTGGTTCTTACAAAAATGGTTTTCAATAAATGCCAGATTATTGCTCAGGTATGTAGCAGTTTTGCTTTGGGCAGCTTATACCTGTGACCAGTTAGCTCACTGTCAAGAGAATTGCGCTAATGAAGCCAGAAAATGGGTTTAAATTCCCAATCGCATCAATTAACTTTTTTTGACTCAAGGTCGCTAATGGCACCCCTGGGGCCAGTCCATTTGAATTTTCATTTATGGCTAGAAAAAAAAAAATTGCAAAGCGATTATACAATTCACAGCCCTTCCACTTATAATAATTTGCTGTATCTTTATCACAGCACTAAAATATTGATGATATACCATCTTACAGTTGAAATAATGTGATGTGAGCAAATTTTTTTGCCTCACTTTAGGGTCAGAGCTCCAGAATAAAAAATGGTAATAATCCCTAAAACAGATTTCTTTCTTTTTTTTTAGGGGAGCAGGCTTATAGAGAGTTTATAAATACTGACCAAATTCACATAATCTGCACGTTGGTAAAGTTAGAAATTAAGTTCAGTAGTTAGATCCTACACTATTAAGATCCTGCACTCAACTGTAAAATACACTTTCTGGAACAGTTTATGAAGTGTTTTAAGAGATGTACACTATTACTTTGAACACATACATGTCAACACAAATTATTTTATTATTGCCAAAGTCTATTGCTTTGTGAAACTAAAAAAAAAATTGTATGATAAATTTAACAATGTTTAAATTATTCTTCTTCAAGCATTAAGGATTAGGACACAAGGGGACAAACTTCATGCTCATACCAGTGTGTTCCATGTATGAACATTAACAAACACTTATTTTAGCTTTACCTACAGAGTCATCTTTTCACAACCTACCAAGGTATATTGACTTATGGGACACAGAGTCCATTAAAGCTTTTGTCAGTGAATTCTGTACCTGAGGAATAGTGTCTGAGCTCTAAGGATTAAAGGCTATTTGAAAATTCACAAAGTGTGAAACTGACAACTCCAATAATTTAGACCATTAGAAAGCAGCAAGGCAACCCAAGTGCCCCACTCTATTATTAACTTCTGTGTATTATATGAAAATTTATTTATTTATACCACAGAAATCTTGTGATATAGAGTCTGTTTATAACATAATCACATGATGCTTAGGTTAAAAACATGCAAAGCATGTAGCACTTATTATTTAATTATGCCTTAATAGGAAAATACTCTGATTTTTGGCAGAGTTTTGGGGTAAAAGTTTGTTTTAATGTCTTATCTGAACATTTACATCCATGCAAACCCCTAGCAAACTCTTTAAAAAAAAATTAGAGCATGAAAACAAAACCCAACATTGTGATCTAAGATATTACTTGTGAAAACATTAGCCATGACTAGCCATACATATTTTAACAGTATATCGATAAATTTGCATATTATATATATAATTTTTTTTTAAATTGGAGTCTCACTCTTGCCCAGGCTGGAGTGCAGTGGCATGCTCAAGGCCACCCCAGCATCAACCTGCTGGGCTCAGGCTATCTTTCTGTCTTAATCTTTCAAGTAGTGGGAACTACAGGAGTGTGCTACCACACCTGGTTTATTTTTTTTATTTATTTTAGCGACGAGTTCTTGCCACGTTACCGGGGCTGGTCTCAAACCCGTAGACTCAGATAATCCACTCGCCTTGGCCTCCCAAACTGCTGGGATTGCAGACAGAGCCACTGAGCCTGGCCATGATAAATATTTATAGAGCTAAAATATGCAAAACATTTTACAAAATCAAATTAATTAACTATGGGTTTCTGTATTTGTATGGATAATGGAGATTTTTTTGTCAAGGACATCTAAGGCCTGTCTTTCTTAAAAAAAAAAAAGAAATATATGAAAATGCTATGTTCTGTAGCTAAATTTCTAAATGAAGTTTTCAAATTTACAGCCTATACTTCTGCATTGGGATATATGTCTATTTTTAGAAAATATAAATCATGTAGATAATTAATTTTCCCAAATATCAGAGAAATAAATTATCATACAAAAGTCTCCACACTAGGTTAAATGAATTTAAATGCAACATCCATAAATTCAGATAATATATTAACCATTTTAGATACAGTTTAATATTTCTGATTATCTGTGAGGTAATTCTATTAATAACACTTTACATAAAATTAAATCTCTTCCACAAAGAGTAACAAAGCACAGCAAGAGATTTGGCCATAAATATTTCAATATCATTTTTCTCTGCTAGTTTTCTCCGTCTTGTCTTTGATACAAATGATACATTAACAGTAGAGGCTCCAGTAGATTAGAGTTTCTTGTAAAAGACACTTCATTTATCTTGATGATCATGCTTTCTTTTTAATCTATTTGCCCTTGCCCAAATCCTCTCCTGACCCTCACCTTCAATGACAAACTCTATTCCCCAATATACTTGATGTCATGTCTTCACTATTTACAGCACTGACTGAGTAATCTCACTCTTTGTACCGCTGATGCAAAGTATTACATGTAATGGATATCATAAATTTTATCTTATCATAGAACCAATGGTTTTTGAATTTTCCAGAATAATTTTAGAATTGGCATTTTCTGCCACTGCTGCAGATAAATAGTGCCTCAGCGGTTGCCACCATAGGCAAATGATTTCTGCCTGCACAAGATCTGACAAGAGGTCCTCAATAAACGTTCATCAGAAGGAAGTTTATTGTTATTTGCTTGTGTGCTTTCTTCATTTCTTACCAACTAATCAACTCTTTATCTTTTTTCCTACCTCTTAATCATATTAATTATCATTAACTCTTTAATAAATATGATAATTATTGCCTTTCTTCAGACTGCCCTGTGGGGTATCCCACAATATTGAGCATGATGCTGTACACAAAATAATATGATACATTTACATGACGGGAATGATTTGTACAACCAATAGAAAAATTCAATATATTTGTATGTACACACAGAATATCTGCAAGGACACATGCACTAGAGTGTGGGAATTTCAAAACCCACCCTTTTTTTGTTTCATTTATTTCATACTTCTAAATAATTACTTAACCCAACACTAGGCTTTAGATAATCTCTCAGATTTTTTGTATGTTTGCATTTAGATCAATAATTATCAATTTCAATAAATTTTGCTATTAATTGTTGATTTTTAAAAAAAACCAGGACCTTAAAATTTAACTATATAACACCTTAACTCACACTTGACTTATTGCTGAATAAAGTGACCCAAATTATACATTGCATTCTGTCACCTCAGTCCTGCCCCAGGCGTATATTTTGCTCATTTTCATCATTTGCAGTGTAAGCATACTTCCTTTATACAATATCTCACGGTTTAACTAGTAAATCAAATGGAAACTTCCAATTATTTAATTAGTCCATATTTTATTTGTTTTGTCCTAAGGAGACAATTCACAAAGGGTAGCAAGCTTTTTCTACAGAGGGCATTTATCAAGCTAAATAGGCAAAGTGTTTTTTTCAAAGTGCTGATTGCTTATTTAGTTGGCATATGTATTCAGATACAGATAGTTTAAGAGGAAGATGGCACACATTTGATGCAAGGTTCTAGTCAGCTGTTGAAAAATTAAAAGGTAACCTTTACTATGTTATTGCTAATAATTGTGTCATATATATGTGTGTGTGTATGTATATATATATATATATATATACATGTATATATTTAGAGAGAGAGAGAGAAAGAGAGGAAGAGAGAGAGAGAAAACACACAAAATTACAAAATTCAAGACAAATTCTTTTGCATTGCAATGAAAGGAAAAGAAAAAAGCGATCATCTGGTCCGATAATTTTTTTCCTTATGGTTGAGAAAGATGAGTCTTTTTCTCTCCCTCGTCGCCCAGACTGGAGTGCAGTGGCCACTCCCGGCCACCGCAGCCTCGGCCTGCTGGGCTCCGGGAATCCTTCCGCCTCAGCCTTCCAAGTAGCTGGAACTACAGGCGTGTGCTTCCACGACCGGCTAATTTTTTGATTTATTGTAGAGATGACGGCTGGGCAATTTGTCCAGGCGGGTCTCGAACCCGCGGGCTCAGGCAATCTACTCACTTCAGTCTCCCAAGGCGCGGAATTACAGGCTGAGCCACCGAGCCCAGCAAAAGATAAATCTTTAAAAAAACATTTTAGTATTCTATTTAAGGTAATGCAGCAAGTCGCTAATTCTAAAATAGATTTTGAGTCTTATGAAATAACCCAATAACTCTTCAAGTAACTAAAAGGAAAAAGATGATCAAGACTATTCCTTTAATAAATTTTCTAAAATTTCAACTATTGAGCATACATTTATATGACCTTCTAATAAAAGATTTAAAAAAATTATATTTTTTTCCCATTATAAAGAGATTATAATAATTTAATTTGGAATGAAGTTGGCATTTGACTACTGCTGTTTAGTCTGAATAACCTTAAAGAAGAGTTACAGAAATGAAGACAATCGCTACTCACTAATGAGCTAAATAAAACTCTTTTCCTAGGTTTAAAATACACTGTCACCTTTCCTAGAAGAGAGAACATATTACATTTTGCAAGTCATTTAGCCAATGCCCAAATTAGATTATTAGTATTGTGTACTGAGGAAATAGGCACCATAGTCTGGTAGAACTTCGTATAATTATGTCACTGCTGCTAATCAACATGAAGTTTTAAGAATGGTACTTAATCTTTCTGAGAATAAGTTTCTTAATCTTTAAAACTCACTAGTTTATTAAAATAATTAATTAAAACTATGTATATAATGCCTCTCACATAATACCTATAATATGTTAAGGATTCAATAAATAATAAAGATGCTTATGATTTTTGTTATATTATAGTTCCATTATTACTTTTCTAATTTAAATATTTTTAATAAAACATTCATACTTAAAAACATTTGGAAAAATCTTGATAATTATTAATAATATTTTAAAAATCTATAGATTAAATTCCAAAATAATTTAAAGTATACACACACAGAAATCTAAATTTTTTTAAATTGTAGAGAATATTTTTAGATCTGTCTCAGATCTAAATATATAAATAATTAAATTAATATTTGAATGAGAGTCCCTTAGAGCACATTTTGAATACAGAAAAAAATGTAATGAGAACATGAAAGTCTTAAATTAATTTCATGGGAAGATAGTGGAGAACTGCTAATTTAAGATACTAAAAATCTTCCAGTATCTTTGAAGACAGAAAATTATAGAAGAAAAAGTATAGAATTAGAAATCAAGTGGACACAGGCTTAATGTGAATGCTAGAGTGTGATTTTAACATATACATATAAATGGCACTTAGAAATGGCATGTTGGTTAGTGGATACAATCAAATGATATCCTAATCAAGAATTTCTTTCATAATGATGATGAAGAAAATATACAAGCAGATCAAGGACAGGGGATAAGAGGGGGGAAAGGCACTTCTCTTTAATTATTAGAGGGTTTGAACCCAAATGTTAAAAGCAAATGTTGGAAGGAGCTAGACATTTTTACCCTCCAACTTCTTGCCTGAGAAGTGCTTTGCAGACTTAAATGACAGCAGACTGTATTGCTCCAACTATCAATATCCATCACCCAGGATTATGACTCTCTCCACCTTAGTTATAGAAAATATATAATCAAAGATGATAAAATTGCAAAGAATATAAAGAAAATGGAAGTATTTTTTTCTTAATTCCCAGAAGCTGCTGACCCAGGAAAACAATTCAAAAACTTTTTAAGTCAGAAGTAAATTTCATATGCAAATATCTGTGTGCTTAGAATGCTAATATAATTGTTTCATTTTGTTTGTTAGCATTTCATGATATATTAGAGATGTAAAGATTAAACACTACATTTTATTTTCTTGGAAGAGTTGCTAGAAAAAAAAGACCACACTGAAACAATACATACATTCTTTCAACCCTTTTGAATTTTCTGTGCTTAACAATCTTGACCTTATCTAGATCCTCAAATTTGCAGAACATCACTTCTTTTTAGCTGTAAATTACCTTGCTCTTGAATCTGAACCAATTTTTTAGCTAAATTAGGAAAGTTAGGAAAGGATAAGAAAAGAAGCTTAAATTCACCCTTGAAAATATCCTAGTTCATCTACTTCCTAGTGACAAGGGCTTAAACAAATATTTCATTCATTAAAAACTGAAGAATTTACTTCATTCTCTATGCCACTGACTAGTGACAAAATTAATAATGTTTGCCATAAGGTCAGGTTCTAATACCTATCTTAACTTTAATTTGACTTATTTTTTTCTTAATATATTCTTTCTACATATTTCAAATATGAGAACAGATTCTAGAGTGATGGCCAATAAGTAATATTGTCACTCTTTTTAATGTACAGACAAAAGATTTTGAATGCTGTGGATGAATAATGTGTATCAACTCTCTCGCTCTCTAAATATAGATATAAGTGTAGGTAAAGGTATAAATATAAAAGTAGATATAGAGCATGTATGTGTGTGTGTGTGTATGCGTGTCTGTGGGGAGAGAGAGAGAGAGAGATTGATTTCAGGTTTGTAAGTTTTCTTGCTAAAATGTTTTTGTAATGTCAATACAGCATCCTCAAGGTCATTCACAGATGCATACTTGAGTCATTTGTCAACATGTTCCTGAGTTGAATTTAAGTGAAGCTTTGCCATATTCTTTCATTTGCTATACAGAGATGATCAGAGAATGGAGACAGAAGGAGGCAGTGCAGTATAAAGCAAAAAGCTCTGGTTCTGGAGCTAGTGGGTTAAGATTTGAATCCCAACGCTAATACTTAGTGGTGCAGCTCCAGGCAAATCATTTAATGTTTCTGATCCTCCCTTTCTCAAATAAGGAAGACAGAACCTTCCCGATGAGTTGTTTTTAGGATTTAAGATTATAACTTATGCTTATGTTTGTATTTGTGCATATGCACACGTGTATATATGCATATATGAACATAGATGCTTATATACACTTATGTATATATTATAAGAAGTACAAATATCTTATATATTTCATAGAAACTTCAGTTTTCTAGATTCCCATTAGGTGCTACAAAATATACATAAAGCTTATATGATTCTAACAATGTGTAGGATATGAATTATTGTACATTTTGGTTAAGGGAAGACTCTGAGTCTCAAAGATGTTGAAAACTTTGACCAAAAACTCTTCCAAATGGTAAGGGAAGAATTTCTATTCACAAAACTACAAATCTCATAAAATTTTCAATAAACTTTTGAACTTGCCCAATTCAAAAATTCATGAAGCAACTAACTGGGAAGACCTGGCTTCATACTCAAATACTTGACTATGGATTCAATATATTTTTAACACAACAAATAGTCAAGAGTTTAGCAGTAACTTTTTTCATATTTGGTCAGCACTAATTTGATAGATGACTACATCTACTCATAAAAGTATTTCCACGTTGTAATTAATAAATTATAAATTCTTTTAGCCTGTATGTATATGCAAATGAGTATATGTATATATGTGTGTGTACTTCATTATTGTTCTAAATCTCAATTTCCTATTGCCATATGATATTAAGCACTTTTCTTATTTGCCAGTTGTATGTCTTCTTTGGTGAGGTGTCTGCTCAGAAGCTCTAATATATTGCTCATTTTTTTTTTTTTTTTTTTTTTTTTTTTTTGAGTTGGAGTCTCACTCTGTCGCCCAGACTGGAGTGCAGTGGCCGCTCCCGGCCACCGCAGCCTCGACCTGCTGGGCTCCGGCGATCCTTCCGCCTCAGCCTTCCAAGT
>CAUYQG010094497.1:0-10467 GCA_963574415.1 Tarsius wallacei
TTCTGACTCAAAAAAAAAGAGGAAGAGGTCATAGGAAATTTCTGACCTTGAAAGTGGAAACAGAATCTGCCCTAACTCCTTGGCTTTGCTAGTGGGTTGAAAAAAAAATACTGCCGGGCTCAGTGGCTCAGCCTGTAATCCCGCACCTTGGGAGGCTGAGGTGAGTGGATTGCCTGAGCCCGCAGGTTCGAGACCCGCCTGGGCAACTTGGCGAGACTTCATCTCTACAATAAATAAAAAAATTAGCCGGGCGTGGCAGTGCATGCCTGTAGTTCCAGCTACTTGGAAGGCTGAGAGGGAAGGATCGCCGGAGCCCAGCAGGTTGAGGCTGCGGTGGCTGGGAGCGGCCACTGCACTCCAGTCTGGGTGACAGAGTGAGACTCCAACTCAAAAAAAAAAAAAAAAAAAGAAAACAAAATTCTGCTCCTACTGGGATGCAGTGATCCCTTTTATTTTTATTTATTTGTTTTGAGTCAGAGTCTCACTCTGTTGCCCAGGCTGGAGTGCAGCAGCATACTCACAGCCATCACAGCCTTGACGTGCTGGGCTCAGGTGAGCCTTCTACCTCAACCTTCCAAGTAGCTGGAACCACAGGCACATGCCACCATGACAGGCTCATTTTCTGATTTGTTGTAGAGACGAAGTCTCACCAAGTTGCCCAGGCTGGTCTCGAATCTCTGGGTTCAGGCAATCCTCTTGCCTCTACCTCCCTGGGTGTGAGCCACCACACTCAGCCTGCCGTGATCCTTTTAAAGCATTAGTTGCTCCCAATCCCAGAGGCTTCCTGTCACTCAGCTCTGATGTCATTGCTACTGTCTTCCCTCTCTCCTCCCAGCCAGGCTTACTGACCTCCTTGTAGTTCCTGGACCGTGCCAAGTGTACAACTAGCCAGCTCTCACCCCTCTACCTGGTGCACTCTGTCCCTTTCTCTTCCCTTTGTCATCTCTGCTCAAATGTCCCCTTTTGGTGAGGCCTTCTCTTGTTTCTTTGCATGAAAGGCAACCTCATCCTTCTGGCTCCTGTCCGCTTCGTATCTTACTATCTGCAGCACTTTGTACCACCTGACATCCTGTATGTTATTCTTGTCTGTCTCCTGCCAGTAAGATGTAAGCTCCATGAGGGCAGGGCTCTGTTTCCTCTGGCACTGAAACCCCAGTGCCTAGAAGAGAGCCCAGCATATGGTAGATGTCACTGAACATTTGTTGGAACCGTTACCCCTTACCCACCCATGCCCCCCAGGCCTTAGGATTCATGAGCACATCTCTGATGCTTCCATTAGAACATCAAGTTGCCCTCTTTAGCCTTCTAAGGCCCAGGGGTAGAGACTACGCTGGTTGAATAGCCCCTAAGGGTTGGGCTTCTTCCATATTTGCTAGGCTAAATGACAAAGGATAATACAGGGGGTGCCAAAAATTGATACACATTTTTTTTTTTTTTTGAGTTGGCGTCTCACTCCGTCGCCCAGACTGGAGTGCAGTGGCCGCTTCCGGCCACCGCAGCCTCGACCTGCTGGGCTCCGGTGATCCTTCCGCCTCAGCCTTCCGAGTAGCCGGAACTACAGGCGCGCGCTACCACACCCGGCTAATTTTTTTGATTTATTGTAGAGATGAGGTTTCGCCTGCCCAGGTGGGTCTCGAACCCGCGGGCTCAGGCAATCCACTCACCTCAGCCTCCCAAAGCGCGGGATTACAGGCTGAGCCACCGAGTCCGGCAACTCTGAAAAGTTTTTCGCCTCTAAAGCGACACTATATGTGACTGCAGGGCCTCTCACATTTAAAGGGCTAACAACCTTCCTGGCTGAACTAAGGACTGATCTAAGCTCCTGAAATACTACATGGGTACTTTCTTCTTCCTGGGATCCTCCTTCTCCTTCCCCATGAAGAAACCACAGAAGTACTAAAGAAGATTTTCTTCTTCCCATTTGGCTAAAAAGGCGAGCTTGCTACAGAGATGGGAGAAACCCGCACGGTACCTTGCCGGTGCAGATGAGGGAGGAGGCTTCTCTGGGGTCTAGGCATTCCCAGTAAGGGGAGGAAGGACCAGGAAGAGAACAAAAAACAGGTTAGAACAAGCAGCTCGATCTGTGAGGTGGATTTCAAAGGACTGCTGGTGTGATGGGGCATCCACAACTTACTTGTTCACTGTCACTGTCCTCACTGTCACTGAGCTGAAGGTCATCTTCAAGCATGCTGGAGTGGGCAGGGACAGACAGTGGAGAAGTTGAAATACTTTCTAGTAACTTTTGAAAGCATAAACAGAAAATATGCCTAATGATACAAAAGAGGGCCAGGATAGGTCTACATTTTCCTTATTTCTCAAATGCCTTATTTTCCTGGAAGCGAAAGTTTTAGCATTATACAATTACAATATATAATTGTCAGCAATGCCACTGAAACCATCTCAGTGCAGGCTTCTAATCATCTCAAAACTCTATCTTGGCAGGGCATGGTGGCTCACGCCTGTAATCCCAGCATTTTGTGAAGCCGAAGTGGGAGGATTGCCTGAGTTCAGGAGTTCAAGACCAGTCTGGGCAATATGGCAAGACCTCATTTCTACAATTAAAAACAAAACAGAACAAAAAACAGGCCAGGCACAGTCTCATGCCTATAATACCAGCTCTTTGGGAGGCGGGGTTGAGAGGATTGCCTGAGCCCAGGGGTTCGAGATCAGCCTGAACAATTTGGTAAGACCTTGTCTCTACAATAAATCAAAAAGTTAGCCAGGTGTGGTGGCACGTACCTGTGGTTCCAGCTACTTGGAAGCCTGGGCAGAAGGATTGCCTGAGCCCAGCAGGTTGAGGCTGCTGTAGCCGTGAGCATGCCACTGCACTCCAGCCTGGGTGACAGAGTGAGACTCTGACTCAAATAATAATAATAATAATAAATTAAAACAAAACAAAACAAAAATTAGCGGTGCTTGGTAGTGTGCCTGTAGTTCCAGCTACTCGGGAGGATCACCAGAGCCCAGCAGGTTGAGGCTGCAGTGGCCATGATCATGCCATTGCACCATGGCCTGGGTGACACTGGCATTCCAACTCAAAAAACAAAACAATCAAACAACAACAAAAAAAGCTCCTCCATCTTCTACATGTTCTGAACATGAAAATAGAGCTACCACAAAGTGGATCTGTGACCAGCCCTGAGACCAAGGGTCCCAACCCCTAATCCATGAGGACAGGATTCATGCAAACAAAACCAAAATATATACATATTACACTTAAACAATGTTCTTCCATAGTCTCTACCTGAACTAGAATCATGAACCATAGATGAGTTAATGTTGAATGAATATTTGTTGGAACAGTGCCAGACACATAAGTGCCATCTAAGAATGAAATACACAGTAAGAGGCACGACACCATCAAGGCATCTGCCACCAAACAGTACAGTGATCTTATTTTTTGTCCAAGGGACATGAAGAGTGTGCTCAATCGTACACATGTCATCAATTCTCTTTTGTCTGTGTGAACACTGATCAATGGGAAAGAGCAGGAATACACATGATACTATTGTCTACAGAGTCTCTTTAACCTTATTCCTATAACTTTGGTGGATGAGAAAGGTCAGTTCACTTCCTCAAACTTCTATTAACACTTATCGCTAGGCAGTCTAGCTTCTGGTGAACCTGAATACTAAAGGCAACATTTTCCAGTCTGTACATGTGTTGTCAAATTTTAACACCTGGCCAGGTGCCGTGGCACATGTCTACAATCCCAGCGCTTTGGGAGGCAGAGATGTGAGGACTGCCTGAGCCTAGGGTTCAAGACTAACCTGGGCAACTTGGCAAGACTTCATCTCTACAATAAATAAAAAAATTAGCCAGGTGTAGTGATGCAAGCCTATACTTCCAGCTACTTGGGAGGCTGAAGTGGAAGGATCACTTGAGCCCAGGAGGTCAAGGCTGTGGTGGGCATGATCGTGCAACTGCACTCCAGCCTGGGTGACAGAGTGAGAATTGAACTCAAAAGAAAAAAAAAGGTTAATACCGCTCACCCTTAACCTTCTTCCATGGAGATGCCCAAATATCAAAGGAATGAGTCAGGTATCAGGTAACCGCTCTCTCCCACTTCCTCCAAAATTTTATGAGCTTGACTATTTGAGAAAATGTTATAAGTAAAATTGAAAGGAAAATCTACTGGAATACTCCTGATGCTCCAAAAAGCAAATTATTCAAGGTTAAAATCCCTCAGTATTTCTAAAAAAAACCCCATGTCTTTAATAATCTCCAACGACTTCTACTGCAAAGCTCTTACCTACCACTGAAGCAAGCAGGCATGGGTATTCTGGGAAACCTGGATAAAAATCACTACATTTTCGAATAAAAATAAATCACAAAACTTGGCTCTTTCGTAAATGACCGCCTGCATGCCATGTGGCAATTCTGCCAAGGAACGAAAATGTACGAAAAACATCCTGTGATAAGTTTCTAAATAAAATGAAAACTGTGAGCAACTTGTAAATGCAGATCTTGCTCAATATTTATCTAATAGATGCTAAGTTCATATTTTAGCAAGGCTAGAAAATACAGCCTTTGGTCATAAGACTTGGCAGTTAGCAATCAGAATGACACACAAGAAGTCACTCGGCAGGTTTACTGCTCAGTGGTGACTTGGCTGGAATACACACAAGCAACAGATGTGTCTTTACAACAAATGTAAGGTATAAATAAAACAACCAGAAAAAAAGCCTGGCAAAGTTTATTCCATATTCACCACTACCAACAAAACTACAGTAAATGGACCTCTTAGTTACTGCATTTCTTATGAATAAAACCGATTTGCCTTAATTTCTGTGACATCAATGATCATGTAACCCAATCACTCTTCCTCTTGCACAGGATTAAAAGTCCTGAAACTTTTTCTTCTACCTACTGGACATTTAACTTCCATGTCTATATTCTCCTAAAGTAAGTCAGAAAGTTACCGAATGCTCTGACTTTTAACTCTATTTGCTCTTGGGATTAACAGGTACCATGAAAACGTTATCCCATTCCCCTTCAGAGAATTATGCAGACCAGAACAAAATAAGCCTGTAGGTATAAAACCCATTTGAGATCAAAAAAGCAGGAGCCATGACATCAAGGGAGACTGTGAAGGCTTTTCTCTAAAAAAACTCTCATAGATGACACACCAATACGCTGGACTCAGGTGATTGATCCTACTGCCTCAGTTTGCCAAGTAGCTGGAACTACAGGTGAGTACCACCACACCCAGCTAATTTTTTGATTTATTGTAGAGAGGCGGTCTCGTCAAGTTGCCCAGGCTGCTCTTGAACCCCTGGACTCCGGCAATCTTCTCACACCACCTTTCAAAGTGCTGGGATTACAGGCACCATGCCCAGCAAGAACCAGTCCTTGAATGCAACCAACAAAAAGAGGGACAGCGGCACACCTGGGTGGGCCCCTGCACGAACTGAGAGAGAATCCACATCTCTCAGACCCAGTTTCATTCAGACCCATCAAACCTCGGTCAAGAGGCCAGAAAGCGCAAGGGATGTGTTTCCTCCTTCTCAACTAGGAACTTTCCTGAGTCCGGATCAAGTCATTTTCACCTTCAGATTTCCTGTCTAGCACTTGGCGGGTACCCTACAAGGCAGGCTGGATAAATAGTGCCCCTTTGCTGAATAAGGAAGAGTGTCCTATAGCTGTGCCCACTCTTTGGTCAGAGCTTTACAGGCATTGCTTGGATTGCATTCCTGTGTGGTGGCCACGAGCACCCTTTCATGTTCTAAGAAAGAGAAAAATGGCCACCAGACATGCTTCAGACTATGAAACTGGCCTTGCGCTGGAGCCAGGATGTAAAACTTCTTCCATCTGATACAAGATCCCCTTGCTCTGGTCAGTATATGACACAATAGTCAGAAATCCTAACTGATGGACTAAGTTCTAGAACCCACCAAGAGAAAGACCTTAATTTAAAATGGCACAATGACTAGCCGGGTGTGGGGGCTTATGCCTGTAATCCCAGCACTTTGGGAGGCCGAGGTGAGGACTGCTTGAGTCTAGGAGTTTGAGAACAGCCTGTGCAACACAGCAAGGCCTCATCACTACAAAAATAAAAAAGCTAGTTGGGCATGGTGGTATGTACTTGCAGTCCCAGATCCTCAGAAGGCTGAGGAAGGAGAATCTACTACTGAGTCCAGGAGGTCAAGGCTACAGTGAGCCATGATCACGCCACTGCACTCCAGTCTGGGCAACAGAGTGAGACTGACTCAAAAAATAAATAAAATAAAATAAAATAAACAACAACAACACAATAATCATCCTGTTGGAATAAAGTGAACATACTACATATAACAAGAACTCTCCAAAGGGTAACAGTAGTTAGCAGGCAGAGTTCAAATATTAGATTTCCCTTATTTTAACTGGTCAAATAACTAATTTCATTTCCCAATGCCAAGGCAAGGCAGTTCTTTCAAAGCACATGGCACCACATGGCCTACTATGACACTGTTCAAAAACAAAATTGCTCAGGTAAAGCACCTCTTGGAACTACCATATAGGTTTAACCACATTTTACATGGCTGGTGAGTAAGCTTTGTGCTGAAAGGTATTAACAATTATCAAAGCCCTTGAACGAGTGCATTCTCCAGGCAGCTGTCCTTGCAAAACTGGCAGGGCCACATGCAGGTGGGCAGGCTTGGGCTGCCTGAGCCAGTGCAGCTGTTACTGTGAGGAGACACATACGGATCTGAGCCTTTATTTCTTTTCCACTTTTAACTGTCAGGCTTGGCCCACACCTCCTTTGCCAATATTCTGCAACATCTCAGTTTAAATCCCAAAAATACTTTAAATAACCCTATTTCTTTATTCTCTTTTTATTTGAGAAAGAGTAAGTGAATTTTTATCCACCAAAGGACAATATGCAATTTCTTTGGGAAGTTGGGCTATTCCAGTTCTCAACTTATCTATTGTTTCTTTCCATGAGAGATACACCATGCAGATTAAAAGTCATCCCCAAACTGGCATAATTGGCTATGCGTATTTAGATTTACTATATGTTAGAAATAAGCATCTAAGTAAAGTTGATGGGAAATGTGTACATTATATCAGATAAAGAGAATGCCAATCTGTCTTAATTTACCTAGATGTTAACAATATGCTTTGTAAACGCTGTATTTTGTTCACCACAAAAATTAAGTTTCAAATTGTATCAGAAAAAAATAAGAAAGAAAGAGCAAGTGAAGGCAAGCTCACAGTAGTAGTTACTAACAGAAAGACACAGACACGGCACTAGGTGTGCTTAAAATGGCAAGAAGAGTCATACTTTCAGAAATAAGCTCCGGGAAGGCACACGCTCACACAGCCACCCGAAGTAAGCCGACTTGGGGTCAGAGAGGGTAATGGGACAGGAGGCAGAGAAGAGGCTGGGCTCCATGGCAGCCCAGAACCCCAAAGTCCCACATTCAGGCAGGCTCGGATTCCTGTTTTGACATATGGCAGGGATAAGGCCAATTCATGTCTTGTAGATGATGGGAGGTCACACATTATGAAGAGGGCTCCACAGAGAACACATGAGAATGTAAAGAACAGACCAGACACGGCTAGAACATATAACATACGACACATAACATATGACATATAGCAAGAACTTTGCAAATGGCAACAGTAGTGAGTAGGCAAAGTTAAAATTCATGGAGCAACTGTCTGCAGGAGACAAGTGCCAGCAGGACAGCAGGGAGAGGGACTCCATCCATGATTAACTATCACGAAAGAGCTGCTTGGGTGATTGGTACAAACTGTTGCT
The DNA here is from genome assembly GCA_963574415.1 of Tarsius wallacei. NCBI lineage: Eukaryota > Metazoa > Chordata > Mammalia > Primates > Tarsiidae > Tarsius > Tarsius wallacei. The sequence goes on from CAUYQG010094497.1 coordinate 7,745, forward strand.
GAAAACATAAAAGATTATTTAAATGCCATGAGTCAAGTGAAGGTTATCTGAGGTCAAACAAGAAAATGAGAAAACTCCCAAGAAAATAAATGAGGGAAAATCTGAAGCTAAATCAGTAAGTAGGACAAATAAGATCATAGTAACAAGAGGGACACACTTTCAAATAGAAATAAAATCTTTTAAAAAATTACTTAAAATCATGTCTATTAAATATTGTCTTCAGGCATTTGATCAGGTTTGTGTGTGATACCCTTCCCTTCGTACTACTCTGAGCACTTACAATACCCTAGACACCGTTCTAGACTTCTACAGTGACAACACCAAGCAAAAAAATATCCCTGTGCTTATGCTTACAGCCTAGAGGAGGGAGATAACTAAAATATACATGTTCTCGGTGGGTAACAAGGCTACAGAGGGGCTGGGTATGATGGCTCATGCCAGTAATCCCAGTGCTTGGGAAGGCCAAGGAGGAAGGATTGCTGGAGCCCAGGAGTTTGAGTCCAGCCTGGAAAACATAGTGAGGCCCTGTCTCCGCGGAAAAAAAAAAAAAAAAAGGCTATGGAAGGGAAGAGAGATAAAAGAGAAGGAGTGGCTGTGAGTCACACATTTACACAGGATAGTTAGGGAAAACTGCACTGGTAGGGGTCATCCCAGGAGAGATCTGATAGGAGAGGGAAGGTCATCAGACCGAGTATCACACAGAGGTCATGGTGGCTGGATGGCAAGTGAACTTGTATGTGGGAAAGGAGAGAGGCAGGGGTTAGGTTGTCAAGGGTCTTGGAGGCTTTTGCTTGGGGTGGGGGGCATGGGGCGGGGGGGTAAATATGAATATTCCTGTGAAAGTAACCTGCACCATGTTAGTTTAACAGCCCAGCATCCCAGAAGAGGGTGAAATGCACAAATTGCCCTTAAAGTTAATAGACTCAGTGAATAAAAGCATATTGTCTTCAGTCTTTCAATCTATGTTTACATTAGTCTAAGGTCACTTACTACAGTAAGTTAGCAGCTATGATTAAAATAACAATTAAATGGACCCTTAAGAGAGCCCCTAAAACCAGATTTTGTATATGCAAATGAACTCCTTCAAAGCAGTCACTTTCAAAAATGCTTGCAGGGTCTTCATCTACCAAACCTTGTTCAGGGCAGTAAGTAGACTCTGCCTTTCTCTCATCATCAATGTCACCACCTCTGAGAGACCTTTCCTGACCTCAGTCACTGAAGTGTTATCGCCACCCAAAAAGACTCTTCCCCCAGCCCTGTAAAATCACAGCTGCATATCATATGCCACCTGCACTTTGTGACAAAACATGCAAGACAAGACTTTTGTTTTACTGAATACTGTTTCTCCAAATACATGAAGCAACCAAGCTCATGGCCTGAGTTCAACCATGATGCAGAGTGGATGAACGGAGGCCAATATTGGAAATATCTCCGAGTCTCCTGGACTCAAGCCCAGAAGATAATATTCGTATAATTTGGGTCAAAAGCATGTTAAAGAATGATGAACACCATGGTTCTTTTGCAGAACATAAATGGAAACTCATTTACTTTACACCTGGTCCATAACAGACCCTTGATAAATGTATTGTTCTTGTCCATTTTATTTGACCTCTGGCTTGAGATCAAGTACATATTATTCCAAAGGGGAGCTACCCGAGTATTCCAAGCAATGCACCACTCAAGCACAGCTCCATGGTGAGTTCCCTGGGGAAGGCAATTCTCCAGATACTTTAAGAATTATTTAAAACCTGCCTCATTTCATGGCCTCATCAGAATGTGCCTCCAGTATAAGTTTCTAGCATGAACTTGTACATAACGTTAAATCAAATATTGTCCTGCAAGAGATCCTACAAGAGAGCCTCCTAAAGCTAGAATACGTACTCATCCAAGAGCTAAACTGACTATTCCAGTCAGTTTAACTGTATTTCCATGGTACCCCTTAAGTGCAGATGAGGAAAGAAGGTGGTTCTACACTGGGAAGTTCCAGCATTTTCTAAATATTGGTTTAATGTGTCCTAGTGACTATCATTATGAAATAAGCATTTTTTGAACACTGCACAACACGATTCTGTTTGTTTGCTTCCACTTAAGAATGGAAGCTTTACGATAAACAATCTTACACATTCACATTTCTCTGTAGTATGGTTAATATTAATTAAAAGAATCTACATTCCTTATTCTCCTTCAGTTTATGTCTCTTTTCCTCCTGAAAACAAATAAAACACCTTCCTCTTTATCTAGGTTACACATCTATATAATCTATATGATGCACATCTCTGACCCTAGATTCTCAGCCATCTGATCATGTAAGTGGGGAGTGAACACAAAGCACATCTTTCAGCAATGCCAGCTATTGAAGTATCGAGAATCACTGCTAAAAATGCTCTGTGATGCTGATAGTTCAATGCAGATCTTGCAAATGTGTAGGTGACCAGCACAATGTTTGCTCTTTGTTTCCAGAAGAGCTGAAACACTGAATTAGGGGTAGGGACATGACTTTAATGACAAATGTGCTGTAAGATTTACACACACTTCTTCATAACATTTATCAGCAAATATTTATAAGTCAGAGCTGACACTGAAATAAGGTAAAACACCTTCAAATAGTATAAGCCAACATTTTTTTTTTTTTTTTTTTTTTTTGTGTTGGAGTCTCACTCAGTTGCCCAGGCTGTTCTTGAACTCCTGGCCGCAAATTATCCTCTCGCTTCGGCCTCCCAAAG
>CAUYQG010094504.1:0-11876 GCA_963574415.1 Tarsius wallacei
CTGAGTGACCTCTCACAGAAACAAAAAACTGAGTATCACACGTTCTTACTCATATAGTAGACCTTGATCACCCAACGTATTACCACAAGAAAATGACTGACAGTGGTGGGAAACTATGGGTGGGGGGGAGGGATAGGGGAAGGGATTAATGGTAGTAAATACCTGTCTGGGGATGGGGGAACACTTCTTATCAACAAGGGTGCCTGAACGAGGCATATTTGTGTACCTAACCCTTAACTGTACCCCACAATATCACGATTAAAAAAAAAAAAAGATCAATCACATTCTTGGGCATAAATCAAGCACAAATACATTTCAAAAGGTTGAAATAATTCCAAGCATCTTTTCAGATCACAGAGAATTAAACATAAATATCACAACCAACAACCCCTCCCCCAAACACACAAATACTTGGAAACTAAACAACATGTTGCTGAATGACTTTTGGGCCAACACAGAAATTAAAAATTCGTGGAAACAAATGAAAACAAAGACACAACATATCAAAACTTCTGGGATATTATGAAATCAGGGTTGCAAGGGAAGTTCATAACATTACAGACACATATCAAGAAAATAGAGGGATTGCAAATAAACAGTCTAACATCACACCTAAAAGAGCTGAAAAGGCAAGAACAATTAAGTCCTAATTTCAGTACAAAAAATCCAGATTACTAAGAAAGAAATCACAATTGCAGGAAATAGAAGACAAAAATATGAAAAGGATCAGCAAGACAAAAAGCAGGTTCTTTGAAAGGATAAACAAGGTGTTTCCTTTCAACTCTGGCCAGATTGACTAAAAAAAAAAAAGAAAAGAAAAGAGAGAGAAAGTTTGAATAAACACAATTAGAAATGAAAAAGGTGAAGTTACAACTGACCCTGAAGAAATTAAAGATTATCAGAGATTACTATGGACATCTGTATGCAAATAAACTGGAAAATCTAGAGGAAATAGAGGATTTCCTCGCATCACACAACCACCCAAATTTGAAGTAAGAAGAAACTGAAACTCTAAACAGACCAATAACAATCCAGGAAATTGACTCAGTTATAGGAAACTTCCCTACAAAAAAAAAAAAAAAAAATGCCTGGACCAGATAGTTTGTCAGCTGCATTCTATAAGACACACAGGGAAGAGCTGATACCAATCTTATTGAAAGTATTCCAAGCAATTAAGAAAGAAGGAATTCTCCCTAGCTCATTTTATGGAGCTAATATTAACCTGATACACAAAACTGGCAAACTCCTGCCAGGCTCAGTGGCTCAGCCTGTAATCCCGCGCCTTGGGAGGCTGAGGTGAGTGGATTGCCTGAGCCCGTGGGTTCGAGACCCGCCTGGACAGGCGAGACCTCATCTCTACAATAAATCAAAAATCAGCCGGGCGTGGTAGCGCGCCTGTAGTTCCTGCTACTCGGAAGGCTGAGGCGGAAGGATTGCTGGAGCCCAGCAGGTCGAGGCTGCGGTGGCCGCGAGCGGCCACTGCACTCCAGTCTGGGCGACGGAGTGAGACGCCAACTCAAACAAACAAACAAACAAACAAGCAAACAAACAAAAAAACTGGCAAACTCCTAACAAGGCAAGAGAATTACAGGCCAATTTCCCTGATGAACATATAGTAAGTCCCCTACATATGAATAAGTTCCATTTCAAGTACACGTTCATAAGTCCAATTTGTTCATAAGTCCAACAAAGTTAGCTAGCACAATTGGCTATAGCAGCTACATCACTGCTGCTTTTATCCTTGCTTCTGAACATCCTGGGCTTGAAATAAAGATACTGTACTACTGTGCTCTATACAGTACTATAAGTAAAGTACACAAGGCACAACCACTTATAGAGGACGCACACACATGGCATTGTAGACCAGACACCTAGTGGTTGAGACCACAATGAGACACCACCTAACACCAGTAAGGATGACTATCATTAACAAGTCAAAAAACAATTAGTGCTGTTGTGACTATGGAGAAAAGGGGCTGCTTCTACACTGTTGGTGGAAATGCAAGCTTGTTCAGCCTCTGTGGAAAGCAGTGTGGCGATTTCCCAAATAACTAAAAATTGAGCTTCCATACAATCCAGCAATCCCTCTTCTGAGAATATATCTGGAGGAACATAAATTGCTCTACCAAAAAGACACCTGCACACGTATGTGTACTGATTCACAATAGCAAAAACATGGAATCTACCTAGATGCCCATCCTAAGTGAACTGGATAAAGAAAATGTGGTATATATACATGAGGACTATTATGCAGCCATAAAGAAGAACAAAATCATGGCCTTCACGGCAAGAACAATCAAGGATGCAGCTGGAGACCATCATATTAAGTGCATTATCATGGAAACAAATAACTGAATATCGCATGTTCTTACTCATAAGTAGGCCTGATCCCTGGTCATACTAGCACAAGGGTGGACTCAGCAGATGCAGGGCATTGCTGGAGGTGAGAGAGGTAAGAGGGAGGAGGGCACATAGCCACACTCTGGGAGCCTGGTCCAATATCACAGGAGAGAGGGCTAGCTGGAGGCCTAAACTTCACCTCTATGCAACCCTCTTATGTAATAAATTCTCACCTGTACCTCACAACCCTAAAATTAAAAAAAAGTGTTGAAGAAGGAGAAGGAGAAGGACAAAAGGAGGAGGAGAAGGAAGGAGAAGAAGGAGGAGGAGAAGGAGAAGGAGAGGCAGAGGGGGAGGAGAACCACCAGCAGCAGAGGTGGGATAATGTCAGAGTGGTGAGTTGGCACCTACCTGGAGACATTTCCTTACCTTGGAAAGCAAGAGGATTGAGTTGCACAGCCTTTTAGGCTCAGGGAAATGTCTTGTGTACCCATGAAGTGGGTCCTTGAACTCTAGAGCCTGAGATCCCTGAAATCTATGTCTTCACTGGTCGGTTGAGCTAGAAAACACAGCTGACAACTAGGTACAGCGAAGGTGATGCAGTCATCTGTCTTGGCCAGAACACTAGATAACCAAAAATTACTTCCTAAGAATTCATAACCACAGGCCTGCCCACACATAGGTTTATAGTTTGAACTTATGTTATTTGAGTCCAAGAAATCCCAAGCCTAGAAATTAATATAAATCTGACACAGAATGTGTATCAAAGTGCCTGTAGAGGGAAACTCAAATTCGTTCAAGACAGATCAACATCAACTCAAGACTACAGTAGTCCTACAAATTGAAAGTTCAAAGACTGATGAAATATTACCAAACAAATGAGGGGATAAGCCACTCTGAAAAAGTATCAGAAAAATATCTCTAAATCCTCAAAAGAGTGGAATAATTATAAACGTGCTATAAAACAATTAAAATGCTTATAAAGCAGCAAAACGAAACGGAAATTTTAAGAAAATAAAACACTCTTTAGAAAGCTGGGCAGGTTTAAAATGAACTAAAAAAATTCTAGAATAAAAAAGTATAATATTGCCGGGCACGGTGGGTCACACCTGTAATCCCAGGACTCTGGGAGGCTGAAGGTGGAGGATTGCTTGAGCCCAGGAGTTTAAGACTGGACAAGGCAATATACTGAGACCTTGTCTCTACAAAAAATAGTTAAAAAAGTATAATAAATATAAAAAATCCCAAACAGAAACCTGCATACATGAATGGTGATGTATTTGTATAATGAAATACTCTATAGCAAAAAAGTACATAACTACACACAACAACCTGAATAAATCTCAGAAACATAATGTTGAGGGAAAAAGAACAGAGACAAAGAATTCTGACTATATGATTATGCCAGGGGTGCCAAAAAATGCATACATATTTTAAGAGATGTTATCTATGTATTACTTTTCAAAGTTGAATTGAACTACAGTAGCAATGTGTAGTATGATGTCAGCTCAAAAGATGGCATTAGTCAAATGAATGCTAACATCACCATGTGACAGGTAGGACAGTTAAAAAAAATGGCAGAAGCACGGTTGTCACTCAAGGAGCACAAGACCATTTTGAAGTGGTATTTGAAATTCAAGAACTTTGTGGAAGTACAATGACAATGGAGGCGTGAGTATGCAACAGAACCTCTAACATGCCTAACAACTGCATGCATCTGTGATGTTTGAGATGCATGGTACTGTGTGTGATGGGCACAAGGAAGGTCTGGGATGCTTCGCACAGCAACAAGTCCTGTAGTAGTTTGCTATAATCAGAGGTGTCTGGACGCTGGTGGTAACCACTTTGAGCATCTCTTGTAAATGCAGAAGTCAAATGTGACTTGTATTTGTCTTTTGTTATTGGCATATATTGAGTATTACACTTTTAATACAGTTTTTTTCCCTTCTTAAAGTGCATATACTATTTCTTGGCACTCTTTGTACATATAATATATATCTTATAAAACAGAAGCTGTTTATTTGTATATTTTATGTTTTCTTTATTTTATTTTTTATTTTTTGAGTCAGAGTCTCACTCTGTGCCCAGGATGGAGTGCAGTGGCACAATCATGGCTGCTGCAGCCTCGACTTGCTGGACTCAGACCATACCTCTGCTTCAGCCTTTCAAGTAGCTGGGGTTACAGATACGCATCGCCATGCCCAGCTGATTTTTTTTTGTGATTTATTGTAGAAGTCTTGCCACGTTGCCCATGTTGCTGTGAGCCTCCTGGGCCCAGGCTGTCTTCTTGCCTTGGCCTCCCAAAGTGCTGGGATTACAGGCGTAAGCCACTGTACCCAGTCAATTTGTATACTTTAAATGGGTAAATTATATGTATGTGAATTATATTTCAAGTTGTCAAAAATTGAATTTCTATGCACCAGCAATGGTTAGAAAATGTAATTTATTAAAAGACACTATTTCCAATAGTAAAATGTACATGAATTTTAGCTAGAAATTTTAAGAATTTCATTAAAAATCAACAATATGGGAATGCTAACTCTATCAGACACCACCTTATTATAAAGATGTATCATTGATATAGTATGAGATTTGTGCAGCATTGACAATATGACCAAAGGTACAAATTCTAGAGTCCAAGGAGATCCTTGTATATATAAAAACCTGATATATATTTACAATGAGGGGGCTATGCATGAGTGAGGGAAGAGGGTGAATGGAAAATCTCTGTACTTTCCACTCAATTTTGCTTTGAGTCTAAAATAGCTCTAAAAACACATTAAAATTAAAAAAGAAACATGATGTATGACAGATGTAGGTCAGTGAAGAAATAATTTCTTCCCCAAATAAATGATGACTAAACTGAATATGCATATGTCACAAATAAGAAATTGAATCATCTTACATCATATCAAAAAATGTTTCATATATATTAATGACCTAAATATAAAAAAGGGCTAAAACTTTTCAAAGAAAAAAGACATTATCTCTACGATGTGAAGCACAAAAGAGAATAATTTTATGACACGAAAGACAAAACACAAACTACTAATAACCTTTACTAACTTGGGCTATTTAGGAGAAGAAAGAAAAGATCACACCCCACAGTGACCTATATCATTACATAGGAAAAAGAAAACAACAACAAAATTAAACAAAAACTAAAAAGGAAAATTGATGAAGTCTAGTATGTTCTATTATATTCAAATTAACATCTTTCATACATCAAAATAGATCATAATTCAAATAAAAAGAAATACAAAGGATAGACGATGATAACTGTGATGTATACATGACTAATATTAGGTTTATATAAGTAATGTATATCAATATACTTATCAAACGATGCAAAATGACAAATCATATCTGAAGAAACATAAACATATCACCCTTAATCAAGAAAATCCAAATTCATGAGTTTACCCTCATCAGTTTCTATGGTCATATAGGTAAAATTGAATTTTTCATTCCTAACTGCTTCAGAGCCAGTTGAACCAAAATAACTTTTAACAACTACTTGAAAGTATAAATTTGTAGAACAATTTAGAAATATTTAATAAGGTTTAAAACCTCATAATTCCATGCCTAGATATAATTGCCTTAGAGAAATTCTTGCACATAAGTATGTGGAAACAGTAAATGAATTCTCAAGAAGAGTAGTATTTATAAAAATAAAAAACTGAAAGCAATAGAAATTTCTATAAAAGAACATATAAGCTGGACATGGTGGCTCACAATTGTAATCCGAGCACTTTGAAAAGCTGAGTTGAGAGGATTGTCTGAGCCTAGGAGTTCAAGACTAGCCTGGGTAATGTAGTAAGACCTCATCTCTTTAAAAAAAAGAATATATAAATAACTTGAAGTATAGTCAGTCATGTGAATGAAATACCACAAAACAGGTAAAAGTAATAAACTGCAGCTGCATACATTAATACGAATAACTCCCAGAAATATATTTTTTGAAGGAAAAGGCAAGTTTGTGAAAGAATATGTATTATATGATGGCATTTAAAGTTTAAAAATATGTAAAACACATACATGTTTGTACACACAGAGGCAGTCCTTGTTTTGCATAGCTCTAATATTCACAAATTTTTAGTTACTATAGTTTAGTTAAATACATCAGTCTCCAAACATGATTCAAATGTTAGTTATCATGGTATATTAAGTGTGAGTAATTGCATACTACACAGATTTTATTAGTATATGCCTAATGTTCAAGTTTTATTACTAGCTCTTCTATCCAAGCTCACTATAGATGAACCTTTATTTAGGATGACTTCTCTGACCATTTTTTGATTTTACAATGGTACAAAAGTCATACACATTCAGTAGAGACTGTACTTTGAGTACCCATGCACCATTTTGTTTTTACTAAGTACAGTATTCAACAAATTACATGAGATAGTCAACATTTTATTATAAAATAAGCTTTGTATTAGATTATTTTGCTCAACTGTTGGACAAGTAAGTGTTATTAGCACTCTTAAGGAAGGCTAGCCTAAGTTATAATGTTTAGTATAGTCCATGCATTTTCAACTTACAATTTCAACTTACCATGGGTTTATCAAGATGTAAGTTGAGGAGCATCTGCACATGAATAACATATGTGCATCATGATCAGTAAACAATCCCATCACTTCTTTCAAAGTCTGTCAATGATTGGTCACTACATATTTGTTCTTTTCACATAGACAGCAAAGCATGTGACTACATTGCCTCCATGTTTTATGACAACGGACACTAGTAACATTTTATGACAATGGACACTAGAAAGGGAATTGGTCAACTAAGATGGAAGTGCATCAGGAAACACAAAGTGATAATGCTGAAAGTAAAGTTTGAATAGAACATAAATGGAATTATAAAAGACATAGCTAGCTGTGCTAATGTTTGAAAGACTCCAGATTTGCAGCCAGAGCAACTTAGTGAAGCGAACTGAGGTACATAAGTAAGAAAAAAAGTGATTGTGACAAAAAAAGAGGAAGTGACACTGACACAATGCTTCACCTTAAAGGAACCCTCAGAGATGTTTTATGACATTGAAAGTGCAGAACAAAATGTTGGAAGCTGATCTGAACATAGGAGTATGGCAATAGAAAATATTTATTGTCCCATATTCTAAGTTAGACAACAAGATGAGGAAGGAAAGTACTATTTGAACTACCTTGATAGGTTTTTAGACAAAAAAAGAAAACATTTTAATCTCAGTGTTTCAACTGTTTTACAATACAGTAAAATATGTACTAAATAAATGTGTTTTACTAATTTTTTCTTTTCTTATAGGTTTATTACTTACAGTAAGAATTTTAAATATTTTGACAAAACTTTCAATGGTCATTAAACAATTTTTGCCATTGATTTTTGATATTTCTTTGAGTGGGTTCAGCTTGCATATCCATTTTTATGTCCGACTACCATGTATAGCAAAGACAATGAATATATGGATACTGTCTATATATGTATATGCATAGATGTACATATATTTATGTAATAAATATAATAAAATACTGTATAAAAGTATACAAGTGAATGATAAATGACAAATCCAACTGTATTCTCTCAGAAATATATAGAAGAGAGAATATGAGAAAGACAGGTACAGAGAGGATTTTAACTGTAATATTTTTAATGTTTTATCTGGTGGCAGCAGATATTTGAAAATTATTTTACTTTGTGCCTTTTATAAGCCTGACATATTTTATTGGAAGAAAAAAAATACAAACTTTGCCAGAAATAATGCTTTTCTAGAAAATGTAAGCAATAACAAGAACGCTGAAAATAGAACTAGCCCGTTGACTTAGATTGTCAATCTAACAAACACAGTGCAATATCTTAAAGGAAAGATATGAGCTTCTAGAAAGTTCACTGTTTCTTTGATTATAAGTTGCTAATAGCAAAGAAATAAAACTATACATGGTCACCTAACCCCTTCCATCCAATTTACAGGCTGTTATATGATTTCAAGAATTAATTCTCTGGTTGAACTTGGAAACACTTTCAAAGCACATCAGACTTTACAGTCTTTATGAAGTTTGTTATGAAGGAATGCCCTGTGAGGGCAATAGAAAGATTTTAGTACCTCGTCACTGGGTCACAAGAAAGTTATAAAGGAATCTCAGACATAAGAAACAAAACATGCCTTTATTGCTTTAAAAATTTTCAGACAACATATGCACTAACAGTGGCAAGTTCCCATTATTTTAGGAAACACTTTAGTATTGTCCTTTTGTTATGGATCTGGTAAAAGAAATTTTTGGACTTGGTATTCCTTTCCTGTTGCTGCTGTAACAAATCACCACAAACTTAGTGGCTGAAAACAACATAAATTAATCATCTGTTCTGTAGTAGGTCAGAAATCTAACATGGATATCACGGGGCTAAAATTGAAGTGTCATCAAGGCTGTATTCCTTTGGAGGCCCTAGGAGAGAATCACTTTAAAAAAATATATTTTCAGCTTTTGGAGCCCACCTGTATTGTTTGGCTCATGGTCCCCTTGCTTCAGCTTCAAAGCCAGTAAGAGTGGGTGGAATCTTTGTATCCCATCTTCTGATCCTCCTCTTCTGCTTCCTTCTTCTACTTTGTAGGACTCATGTGATCAGATTTCTATCTACTCAACGAATGCAGAACAATAGCCCCATTTATAGATATTTGATTGAATCACATGCATTAAATCCCCTTTGCCATGTAAAGTAACATATTCACAAACTCTGAAGATTAAAACTTGGACATATTTGGGTGGGGAGCATTATGCTGCCTGCCACAGATATTTTTTTAGGCCAGTGACTAGACAGAATTCAAGATCCTAGCATAAGACCTAGACACATTGTTGTATTATGTATTTAATACATGTGAAATACAAGTAAGCTCAGGATTGAAAATCACTCTTACAAACTTTCTTTGGAATTCTCAGTGACAATATAAAGGAAGCTAGAATCTTACCCTGAAACAAAATACTTGGAGTAGAACAATCATTATTGCTGCAATCCTACCACCAATATATTAATAAGAAATCCTAGAGCACAGACTCGATCATGTCTCCTGGTCTGTTCTTATGGTACTTAGTTGTGACATAAGTGAGCTTTCAATTTTATCAAAGCCAGTCTCAAATCTGTGTTTCTAGAGATTTGGTGAAAGGTCTCATTTTTACATTTCAATATTATTTTCAACCAGACGTCAACATAAATCTGTAGTTGCAGGGTATTATAAGCAATCTAGCTTATAGCAAGACAGGTTGTTCTTATATTGTCAATGTAAAAGATTGCTTACAGTGGGGAATATCATAGTTCCTATATAAGCAGCACAATTTACTTACCTGAACTTTAAAGAATATAATATTTCAATTCTGGTAGACTATTGAGGCAATTGAAGCAATCCCCCAAGTCCAATGAAAAAGTCTTATGTTTTCTGAATTTGTTCTGTTTCATTGATAGCATTTAGATGTCTTTTGAAATGTAAGTGTTTGCTTGATAAAAGACAAGCACAATTTTCCATCAATAAACTCATAAGGAAATGAGATTAAACAATGAAATGCATGAAGCAAGTGTACTGCATGTTGTTGATGCCTTCAATGTTACAAGAGCAGCTGAACTGTTTGGCTCTTCGGCTTTTCCAAATAAGTTAAAAACTGCTCTCCGAAGTGACCCTTTTATTTACATAAGGCAAATAAGAGATACAGATGAGTTTTTATAAATGCATAAGCCAAAGATGTAATAGCTTAAGAAATATTTGCTGGAATGTTCTATATATTCCTATGAAGCTGAGGATCCAGTGCTCAATGAAGCTTAACTCTGACTTGCGTGTACAAATTACTATGAACATCTTACTAGAAAATTGAGTGAAATTATTTGAATTGCCCACTTTCATGAAAGAACAGAGTATGATTTAGAGATTTCACTCATCAAATCTGTTTCTGTTTCCTCTGAGCACATGTTAAAACAAACAAATCAAAGACCAAAAAAAATTGTTATCATTAGCCTCTTGGTAGCAAGTCTGCAAACCTAACTCAATCCTTTTTTTCTCCATGCACTGGATCCTCCATGCATCATATATTCCTAAAATAAGATTGAGTTTTAGGAGGGAAGAGAAAGTTACTGTTAAGCTTATTGGCATAAAGTATTGGCTATTTCTCACATAATTTTTTCTTTCATGTTTTCTGTTTGGTTACACCAATATTCCTGCTTTCAGAAGTTGATAACACTGTTGTCTCTGTGCCTGGGCCCAATTCTGTGTTTTTGTTAGCCTTTGTGATCAGAGAGCACAATTTAGATACAATGGATACATGGAGATTTGTTAGTAATGGTTCATCGTTTCGTGTTATATATTGTGTTCATTTTTGTCCAAGATCACAAATATGTGTAGGATTTTATAAAGTGATACAGACTTCAAATCAGTGCTGTCTGAAAAGGTCACAGACTCTTGTAGATTCTATTGAAAACAATGGTTTCACGGGAATCATGAACCCCAGAAAAAGAAGCCCTACAGGATTACAGTTAAGTGCAGTGGCTCAAGTTAAACCATTTGAGAGAACATTGGCAACTGAATCAAAACAAAGGTCTCTTTAGTATCTAAGCAATAATACTTCCAAATTGTGCTGGACCACTGAAGTGGCAAAACACCATGCTCATTGGAAAAAGAGGACCCTCGGGGGCTTATTGGGTCTTTCAGATCAATTTATGATAAAGTCCTCCATGCATCATATATTCCTAAAATAAGATTGAGTTTTAGGAGGGAAGACATTTGTATGATGCTGTTTCACCTTTAGCCCCAATTTTCCAGTTTATGACATCTGCACATTCCTTTTGGTGCTATTTTGTTATTCAAGTGCCTCTCAGCATCTTCCCTTACTAGACTGGATGTAGGGTCAGTGAGCAGGCCATACTGCAGGGTTTGGAAAGAGATAACAGTGGTGACTGTTTGTGCTTTATGAGATGCCACAATTATGTGACACGCAGAGCCCGTAAGGTTTGCACAATGGTCCTTATTCTCTATTACCATGGATTGAATGTTTGTGTCCCCTCAAAATTCTTATGTTGAAACCCTAGTCCCCAGTGTGATGGTATTCAGAGGTGGGGTCTTTGGAAGACAATAAGGTCATGAGACTGGAGCCCTCATGAGTGGAATTAGTGCCCTTATTAAAGGGGTGGCAGAGAGCTCTCTCATTCTTTATACCATGTGAGGACACAAGAAATCAGCGGTCTGCAAATGGAAGAATGTCATTACCATGACTGCCAGCCTGGTCTAGGACCTTTGGATCTATGAGATGCAAGCTTCTATTGTTTATTTTTTATTTTACTTTTTGAATTGGAGTCTCACTCTGTCACCCAGACTGGAGTGCAGTGGCACGCTCCCGGCCACCACAGCCTCGACCTGCTGGGCTCTGGCGATCTTTCCGCCTCAGCCTTCCAAGTAGCTGGAACTACAGGCGCGCGCTACCACGCCTGGCTAAATTTTGATTTATTGTAGAGATGAGGTCTCGCCAAATTGCCTGGGCGGGTCTCGAACCCGCGGGCTCAGGCAATTCACTCACCTCGGC
>CAUYQG010094507.1:0-10633 GCA_963574415.1 Tarsius wallacei
TTAAATGTTGTGGTGAGCAATGTTTATGCCACTACACCAATACAGCTTGGAGATAAGTGTGACACCTTTAATAAAAAAAAAAAAAAAAAAAAAGAAAAAGAAAATGAAGACACAAGTTGCAGCTCAATAATGCAACCTAATAAAACAAGAGGAAATAAAAAAAATCACATGAAAAAATATTTAAAATGATTATTATTAAAGCAATGCAAATTAAACTATAGCAATGACTTGGGAGTGCATACTCACTGGAAATGTTAAAATTGAAAAGACTTGATAATGTCAATTAAGCATTGACAATCATGTGGAACCACTGGAAACTGCACACTTTTTTGGTGAAAAAGCAAGATGATATGACCACATTGTTAAAAAACAAAAACACGTTTCCCATAAGGTTAAAAAAAATATCAATTGTAATTGTGGTAATTGTACAACTGACAGCTATTATAAAAACAAGCCATAAAAATGTAAATGTCCTAAAAGAATAAAAGTAGTTGTAAGCTCATTCAACGCTTATGTTTATAATCAACAGGCAGACTTCTTACGGACCACTCAGGAACTTGTACTCTTTCCATCTAGGGAACCTCTCAGTGACCGAGGCATTTGAATCCTCCACTGATTCTCTGTATTCAGGCCTGATACAGAGGAAGAAAAAGTGTGGCAGACCTTAAAGTGATAAACATTGCTTTTGTCATCATTTCATTTACTTGATTATATAACAACAACCAACTACAAGGGATGCTAGATAATGTAATATAACCATGTTTCCAGAATTTAAAGGAAAAGGGTTTTGATGAATTCCTAGCAGTATATACCACTACTGTAAAATGTACATAATCCCAAGACCTAAGTATATTTTTTCTTTTATTCTCTTAATAAATGAATATTACCCAATTTGGCTTTATATTATAGAGATTGTAGGAAACAGCATAAAGTTATATTTTATATGACAGAGGCCAATTTTCACTTCTAGATCACAAGTAATTAGCTATGCAACTGGTTAGTTAGACATCAAATTGCTGTGTTTTTTATGACCACCTGTCAATCTCTAGTAATCATATGTATTACTTTTGAGTCACACCAGGCTAAATTCTACTTTTGAGTTAAGAAGTAGGTATTAAAAAGAAAAATACATGACTCCCTTTTTGAAGGCATCATTCATATCCTTAAATATTGTTGTAAAAAGGAAAAACTGTGAGTTGCTATATATATAAATCAATCTAAACATTCAAGTTCTTATATGTCATTATATAATTTTCCAGAAATATTTATTTATAAGATATATAAATAAAGAATTAAAGATGGAGAAACTTTATTAAATTTAACATTTTAGAAAGGATTTTAATTAAAGTATTTATTTCCAGGTATTTGTAGGATCACATGCAGCTATAAGAAACATACAGAGAAATCTTAAGTATCCTTTATCCAGCTCCTTCAATGGTAACATCTTGCAGAATTGTAGTACCGTACCACAATAGGATCCCTCATGTTGCACATTTATAGTCATGCCCATTTTTATCCCTCCCACCCTTTCCCTAGAAACCATTAATCTGTTCTTCATTTCTAAAGCTTCATCACTTCAAAAAAGTTATATAAATATAATTATAGAATATGTAACAATTGGCATTGGCTTTTTTTTTTTCAGCGTAATGCAGTGAAGATCAAGAGTTTTTTTTTTTTTAATCTCTTGTTCAAATCAATAGAATAAAATAACAATTCTAATTTATATGTACTCAGTGGTATACCTTTAAAATACTTGTAACAATAATTGACAGAATGAAAGAAGATATAGACAAATCTGCAATCATGTCTGAAACTTTTAAAACACCGGTTTTAGTTACTAAAACAATAAACAAGCAAAAATTGGGAGGTTTACAATGAATAACTTTGACATAATTCATATTTTTAGAATGTTTATCCAACAACTGCTGAATATATATTCTTTTCAATTACATATGAAACCTCCACAAAATAGAATATATATTTGGCTGCTAAGAAAATTAAACTGGCTGGGCTCGGTGGCTCAGCCTGTGATCCTGCGCTTTGGGAGGCTGAGGTGAGTGGATTGCCTGGCTCGCGGGTTCAAGACCCGCCTGGGCAACTTGGCGAGACCTCATCTCTACAATAAATCAAAAAATTAGCGTGGCGTGGTAGCGCTCGCCTGTAGTTCCAGCTACTTGGAAGGCTGAGGTGGAAGGATTGCCGGAGCCCAGCAGGTCGAGGTTGTGGTGGCTGGGAGCGGCCACTGCACTCCAGTCTGGGTGACAGAGTGAGACTCCAACTCAAAAAAGAAAATTAAACTATTACAAAAAGCTGCAATCATTCAAGTATTTCCTCTAACTTCATTGGAAGTGAAGTAGAAATTAATAATCAAAAGTTAGAGACTCCCCAAATACGTGAAATTTAAGCAACAAATATAAAATAACCTATGAGTCTAAGAATTAGAGAATATTTTGAATTTGCATGATAATAAAAATATGACAATAGCATTTTGAGATTAAACTAAAAGAGTTGGTAAAAGAGAAATTCATACCTACAATTATACATATTAGAAAAATGGAAAAGTTAAAAATCAACCTAGCTTTACCTCAATAATTTAAAATAATTATGCAATTATTTTAATTAAAGTCTGGAGGGAAGAAAATGATAAAGATGTGACTATAAATCATTGAATTATAATTTCTACTCCTGGTCATGTTATTGCCCTTGTATGAAACAAAACAAAACAAAACAAAACAAAAAACCCTGTAAAACTGGTCACTCTATATGAAAAAGCAATTTTCAGACATCAGGCTACATGCAGCATAAAACTATGATTCCAGAATAAAATGGAACCAAATAAAGTGACTTATGATACATGATTTCTGGGAGTACATTCTGGACAGTGAGATGAGAAGAAAGAACCAAGTAGAGCATTTTGGTATTGAACAGTTGATTAAAACAGATTCGAGTAGACAAAAATTAGAAGAGGAAGGAGCTATTCTGAGAAATGACTCCAGAAATCTGTATAAGGATTCATTTGAATCTGTTACAAAATAATTATCTGTGCATGTGTAGTGTGAATTTCAGCAGGCTAGGCAAAGTACTTCTGAGGAACTGTAAGCTCAACAATTCCAAGAGCTTCCCAGGCCTGGGAGACACTTGAATTCCAATACACATAAAGGAACACCCAGGCCTGGGAGACACTTGAATTCCAATACATCAAAGTGGAGACACATAAAGGAACACCCAGGCCATTCAACAGGGACCTCAGATAATTCATGCCTTAGTAGTAAGACTATATTAGCCTAAAGACTATTTTACATCTGCCCTAACAAAGCCTGAAAACAAATGTTATAGTCATTGAATTAATCCATAAATTAGCTAACACCTTGGCAAAATAAACTTAATGTTCTTTTAAAAAAGACAACAAAACCCAAGTTTTAAAAAAGTTAATGAAGCATGAACAATGACCAAGAGAAAGATCAGTCAGCAGAAACAGATGCAGAGAGGTTATAGTTGATAGAATTCCCAAGACTCTAAATTAATTGCTATAAATGCACACAGGTACTGGATGAGAAAAACATGAATACACTGAAAAGGTAAATAGAACATTTAAAAAATACACAACTAGCCTATATGGTATAACCTATGCTCCCAGGCTACAAATCCATACAGTATGTGACTATACTGAATACTCCAATCAATTTTTACAAAATGGTAAGTGTTAAGGTACTGGACAGGGTGAGAGTGGAGAGGTGCAGGGAGGTGCACAGCACTGCTGGGGCTGGCAAGCCGGAGGTATGTGCTGGCAACCCAGAGATCCGAGTAGATGCAAAGAATTGTGACACACAGAGATGAGAGAAGAAAAGATTTATTTAAGCAAAGTTCACCTCCCACAGAGAGGGAGTGGGTCTGCACTCTAGGTTAGTGTAGTCTCATAGCCCCCCAGAGTCCTGGCTTAAGTCCTTTTCTTGGAGATGTTGCACGTGACTGCCATGACTGCTGTGACTTCCTTATGGACCACCTGTGGATGCCTTGGAGAATCTGTGACACAGAGACCCATTAATGTTAGCCCACATTATTACAGCCCCTAGAGAAGGGCGTGACAGGATTCTAATTCTCCTGCACCTTCCGAAACGATATTCCTTAGACCTAATGGAGGATGTACCTCCCCTTATCTCCTAGGCATTCCCAGTGGGTAGCTTCGGGGGATCTTGGCTTCCCTGTAGATAGTGCCCAATTTACTGGAAGATCGAATCCTTACCTGCTCTCCCTCTGAGCGATTATAACTTTTGCAATTACAAGTTTCATGACTTTTACAGTCCTCGCCCAATGCATGATGTCTTAGGCCTTGTAAATTCCCTTTACTCTAGGCAAGCTTGATTGCCACTATAAGATACCTCAGATACCTGGAAGTCTGTTTCTGAAAAGACAAAGTCGGTAAAGTTAATTATACCTAAAGTGTGTATTTCTCCAAAAGCATAGCTTCCTACTTTCTCATCATTGTGTCAGGGTTTAAGAACAAGATGAAAAATGGCTCCCACTCTCAGTCTGTCCTTTCAGTAAGTAAACTTCAGTCACCATCAGAGTACTCTGTTTGATACAATACACCTAATAGGGTATTTTTTCCACTGCTCAAAGCAGTTTTTGAACTCCTCAATTTTGATGCCTTTTAGTGCTTCTGCTGTTTTTTGTTTTATCTCTTCCACATCAGCAAAACATTTCTCCTGGAGGACTTTTTTCATCTGAGGAAACAAACAAAAAGTTGCTCAATGTGAGATCAGATGGGGCACACATGTTATGCCATTTGGGGCCAAACACTGCTCATAAGTCACCCATCATGAATTGGGCAAACCTGAAAGAATCCCCGCCCCCCCCCAAAAAAAATTCACTGAAGCTGAATGCAGCCTCTCACCATGCTAGCTAGTACACTGATTCCAGTGGGTTCCTAGAACATCTACCTAGTGGGGGAAGCCTGTACTACAAGGGGCACACCCTCCAAAATACAATTCTGTTTTTGTTCAGGGGGATCCCCTCTCACATATCCTTTAAAAATACAGTTTTTGAATAAAACTTTTTTAGAATGAGTCATAAGCTTTAAACTATAAGAAGTTGAATGGGAATTTCTTTAGAAAACTATAATATCAAGTAGAAACAGATTTATGAAAACGAATAAAGACTGCTAGAAGAATTTAGATAAAATGAGTATTTCATTTAAAAAATTGTATTTAAAAGTGCTGTTTTAAAAGAAAACAGTTAAAGAAATCAATTAAAATATATAGTGAGATTTGTATTATACATAAAAATAAAAATATTTGAGAAAACAACACAAACAATGGAGTGCTAAGTATACTGGTATAAGGCTGCTACATTATGCTTGAATTGGAATAAAGGTCATCTATAATAAATTAAAGTTGCATGTTTAAATCCTTATAGCTTGGCTTACAAACTTTTCCTTAAAGAATCAGACAACAAACATTTTACACTTGCAGGCCATCCATTCTCTGTGTCAGCTATTCTACTCTGACATTGTACAAAAGCAACCTTAGACAAACAGACAATGTAAATGAATGAGTTTTATGTGCTCCATTAAAATTTAGTTTGTAAGTAACACTGACATCACAAGGCCATAATTTCTTACTATAGAGTAATGAATAAAAATTCATACAAAATTATGAATTATCAATAGAAAAGTTAAAAATAAAATTATAAATTCAATTTAATTTTTTTAAAACAAAACAAAAGAGGTAACGCATATTAAAGGGGACAAACAGAAAACAAATAGAAAGTTGATTTAAACCCTATAATAATGATGATTTTATTAAATGTAAATATCTAAAAACTCAAATTGAAAGGCAGAGATTTTCAGACTAGATAAAGAAGCAAGACTCAATCATAGGCTGTCTTCAAGAAACTCATTTTAAATATAAGTCTTGCCAGGTGGGTTGTGCTGGTGAAGTGGTGAAGTGTGACATTCCATGGGTTCTGTACTACAAGGGGCACACCCCACTTCAGTGGGGCCAGTGTAGTTTTAAAACAGAATCACACTCAGGAAATGCATGACAGGCATGGGAGCCTTGAGAGAAAAAGTGTGTATTTGCATTTGACAAGAAGTTTAAAATACCTATTCAGTGATTGTTATGTTAAGGAGTGGGCTACAGGTATCTGATCCCAAGTTTTGATTACCATCTCTCTGTCTTTGATGAGCTAAGGGGTGGGCTTTTTCTGAACAAGCATTTTGCCTTTGACAGGGAACTTGATAGACTTTTACAGTGTTAAACATGAACTGAAAGGATGAGCTTGCACTGATAAATCCACATTCCAGACTACAGGATGGTCAGGCTGCAAAAAAGATGTCTGAACGCTTCCCCTATTTTAAAACTGCCTACAAGAAACTTATTTAACTAGATCTATCCAACATTGAATAACCTGCCTCAAAAGGATATACAGAGAGGTTAACAATAAAATGATGGAATGCGATACTTCATAAAAAAATAAAAATTCTACTACCCATATTAATTATAGACAAAATAATCTTTAAACAGGTAGTATTGCCAAGGATATAAATGAACATTTCCTAGTAATAAAAGGATTAGTATATTTTGAAGCCAAAATAATTCCAAATATGTAAAGATGTGCTTAAAAATAGACCCTCGAAACACTTGAAATAGTAACTGAAGAAAGAATGGATAAATCTGAAATTAGATTTGGAAATGTTAATAGTCTCTTTTCAGTAATGTTATAATTAATGTAAAATTGACTTCACAACTTACCAAGCTTATAAAAGTTTTTAACAGTACTACTATAATTAACATTTATAAAATTATCCACCCAATAGCAGCTTACACATTCTTTTCAGATGCATATGAGACATTTGCAAAAACAAACAACACAAACATATGATGAGCAGAAATCACACATTTCTCCCTATTATATAAGATTCAAATCATAAACTGTAGTTCTCCCATTGATAGTTAAAATATAAATCCATAAAAGGAAGAAATCTTTTTTTCAGAAAAAAATTCTTCAAATTTTGAGATTAAAGAATATACTTGTAAGTTGGAGATTAATGAATATACTTCTAAATTGCATGTGACCAAAAAATAAGTCTCAAGTGTCATTAGAAAATACTTTCAAATGAAAACAAAAACACAACATAATTACATTCATGAGATATCATTATAGCAGAGTTTAGAGACAATTTTATAACTTGAAATGTTTATACTCCACTGGAATAAAAAGATCTAAAATCAATAATACAAGTTTTCATCATAAAGAAATAGAAAAATGAGTCCAAATTAAACTATAATAGGTAGAAGAAAAAAAGAGATAAGAGTAGAATTTAATGAAATAGGAATGGAAAAATAATAGAGAAAATTTATAAAGCCAGTAGCTTTTCTTTTTCATAAAGTAGTAAAATTGATAAACTTTTTAATCATAGAGAAAGGAGGAAGTCACATGCTGTACTATCAGAAATGAAATAAGGGATATATTTGTATATATCACAAATATTGAATGGGTAAATGGAAGTACAGATGACCCTTGAACAACATGGGGGGTAGGAACACTGAATGAACCCTTTGTACAGTTGAAAATGCAAAATTAACTTTTGACTCTCAAAAACTTAGCTACATGAATGGAAGACTCACTGATAACATAAACAGTTGATTAACACACATTTTGTATATTGTATGTATTATATACTGTATTCTTACAATGAAGTAAGCTAGAGAAAATATTATTAAGAAAGTCATAAGGAAAACATTTACTACATGAAGTGGAAGTGGACCTTCATAAGGCTTTTCATCTTGTCTTCACACTGAGAAGGGTGTGAAGGAGGAGGAAGAGGAGAGGTTGGTCACAAGTTGTCTGACTTTTTTGCTTGTCATTTATCAGAAAATGTCTCTATAGGATACCAATCCTTCTATTGCTTGCTTTAGTTTCAGTGCCCTATCATAGAAAGGTCCCTGCCATAAAAGATGTTAAAAAGTAGTCATGAATAATCAGAACCTTCTTTCAAATTGTCTAATGTAAATTTGTTTTCTGGAACTATTTCTTCCTTATCTTCTTCCTCATCATCTGGTATTGGTTTGGAAGCACTCATCTCCATCAAACTGTCTTCTACTAATTTCTCTGGTGTGGTGTCTACTAACTCCTGAGTTTCTCTAAGACTCATATCTTGAAACCCTTCACCCTCCAAAAATTTTTTCCCCATATCCATAATCTCTTATGTTTTCCTTGATTGGACTTATTGCAAATCCTGTGAAGCCATGCACAACATCTGATCACAGCTTTTTTCAGCAGAAGCTTTGACACCTTCAGTGTTGAACTCATGGGGTTCTGGTTGGCCAGGGACATTGTCCAATCTCCAAATAACTTTAAAAGACATTTTCCTACTGGCAAGATACTTCCTGACTTGAACAAAGCACCAAGGGAAAAATCAGAAAAATCTTCTGGTTGTCCTGTCATTTTTGTTGTACAACCAAAAGACTGGCAGCTGGTGTTTATTTCTTCCCTTCAAGCCTCTAGGGTTAGCAACTTTATAGATAAAGGCAGTCCTGATGACAAACTTGACTATATTTGCACAAAACAGTAGAGTTAGCCTCTTCCTTTCTACCTTAAATCCTGGTGCTTGCTTTTCTTCCATACTAATAAGTGTCCTTTGTGGAATATTTTTTTCCAGAATAGGGCACTTTCATTTGCATTAAAAACTTGTTCAGGAGAGTTCCAGTAAGATGGTGATGGCATAGGTGGAATTGTGAGATTCTCCAAATGTGTGTTCCCCAAAATACTCTTGTTTTCCTTCCCCCATCCCCCTGCCCACTGCCAGCCGCACTCGTCTGAAGCCCGGGAACCCTCGATCTCACACAGGGCCGGATATTGTGGCCCCTGGCTGCTGCCGCAGGCTTGGGAGTCTCAGGTCCTCGGCTCCCTCCCTGGCTACATTGTCTCACCCAGACCAAGCCGCCGGTCACCCAGGGAGGCTTTGGGCACCCACCTCTCAGAGATACCAATTCCATTTCTGGCTGATATACCCTGTGAGTGATCCAGGGCCACTTTCGCTGCTCACCGCCTGCCCTTTGGAATTTTGGAGCTCTGGAGCTCTGGGCCCACCCTGGCTGAAGCACTCAATGCATGAAGCCATGCTTGTGTAAGGGAATAGCATATCTTGAGGAGGTGCTGATCGGAGGCTTTCAGCTCCAGAGGAGGGAACTCCTGACCCCCTACTCCACCCCAGCCCGCTGGTGGTGCCCTGGATCTAGCACCCAGCTGTGCAGCTGATCCCCGATGCCTCCCATGCCACCACAGTCCATCATAGTGAATTGCCCAGGGACCCAGACGAGTGGAGAGAAAGGATCCGTGAAAGTGAAACTGCCACCTCGGCCATTCTCCAGGCAGATTTTCATAGCCCCGCCCACCTAGGAGCTGCCTCCACCTCAGTTCCTAAGGTAATGTGGCTAAACAGAAGACAAAGCCCCTCCCCTATGCTGAATCAGACAAAGGCAAATAAGCATCACAGACCTCCCAGGCAGCAGGCTAAAAGAAGAAACCGAAGCTGCAGTAAATTTAGCTGTCTGCAATGAAAGTAAGGGGAGAGGCTAGAGATCAGAGATGAAGAGACTTTAGACACTCAGGAAAGATTCCAGACCTAGTCTGATCTCTTATTTTGACTTTTGATTTTATCACTTTGACTGTTTGTTTCGCTCACTTCTGTTTGCTTATTGACTTACACTATCTGTCTGTGTTAGGCAAAATGCATCAAAAGGCATGATTTTATTGGTCTGCCTTTGTGTAACTACCAGTATTTTCTAGGGAATTTTCCTTACTTTTTTTTTTCACTTCTTTCCGGTCTTGTGTCTCTTTTCCACCTGTTAGTTGGTGTGTATGTCTGTTTTCCCTCTCACTCTTCTCTCTTTCTAACTTCCTATTGACCCCCCCTTCCTCCATTATTTTCCTCTTTTGTACCTCCCTTTGTTCCAGAGACCAAACCTACATTCTGCTGCACAGACAGATTGTAAGGCAGTGGGAAATAGGTTCCAGTGGACTCATACACTGGTTGTGGATACTGGAATCAGCATATAGATTCTGAATCACAGCCTCCCCCTCAATTAAACCTCAAAACTGCAAAAGGTACAGTCCGCAGCCCACACTCCAACCTCAGAAGTGAACAAAGCCAGAGGACTCTCATAAGGAAGAACAGGAGATTGCACAAGTGAAGCAACAGCAACCCCACCTTCCCTGAAAAACAGAACTAAAGAAGGGGAAGGAAAGGGGGAGAGAGAGAGAAATCTACACAAGTGAAGAAAAACCAAAAGAAGAATATGGGTCTCTCCCAGACCCCTGGGAGGGCAGACACTGAGAAAACTGACTTTGGAATGTAAACAATGAAGAGCCCCTAGAATGACTGGTCTCAAACTACAAATCTAGATATCAAGACATTAATGGAGAGATTAAAAAGAATTGAGGAGAGCCAAGAAGAAACTAGGAAGGAGATGAAAACTGAGATAACAGTAATAAAGAATACTGTGAATGAAATAAATAACAAACTGATAAGCATGGAAAGTAGAATTACCCAAGCAGAAGAAAGAATCTCAGAGCTTGAGGACCAAAATATAGAACTAACCCAAACTGTTAAAAACACAGAAAACAAGCT
>CAUYQG010094510.1:0-11459 GCA_963574415.1 Tarsius wallacei
TTCTATGTATATTTTTTTTTTTTTTTTTTTTTTTTGTCATTCACAGGTAAGAATTTTAACTTACCTGTGAATGGCAAAGAGCCCGTGTCCTAATTTCCTACCCAAACTTTGTGCCAATCATTCTCTGGGTATCATTATCTCTGAAAGGAAAAATTAGGGGTGGGAAAGATGGATGAATAGAATTAAGGGAAAAGTTATATGACCGTTCAACAGTGCAGCAACCTCAGAGTATAGATACAGTAAGATAAGACCATAGGTCTCTGGGCTAGGAGATAGAAAATAGGTACACAATATCTTCCTACATGTTTTCAGATGGTATCAATCTCTTAATTGAAAGCCATCATTTTTTTTTATTTTGAAGATGTGGCGTACAATTCAGGATTAGGTATACAAAAGTTCATTATGCAGATACCCTTGTTGATGAGGTGTGCCCATCGCTGCCTCCCCTGGCAGTTTCCCTCAACTACCAATCCCTTTCTTATAGTATTATGATAATTGTTCAAGGTCTGCTTATGAGTGACAACATATGGTACTCTGTTCTTTGTTTCTGTAATAGATCACTGAATATGATAGACTCTAAATTCATCCAAGGTGCTGCAAAGTCCACGTTTGGCAACATGGTTGGTTCCCTGTTTCTGCTATTGTGAATAGAGCTGCATCAAACATGTGTGTGCAGGTATCTTTTTTGTAGAATGATTTGAGTTCCTCCAGGTATATTCCCAATAGGGGAATTTCTGGGTTATATGGAAGGTCAATTTCCAGTTTTTTCAGAAATGCCCACACTGTCTTCCAAAAAGGTTGTACTAGTTTGCATTCCCACGAGCAGTATAGAAGCGTTCCTTTTTCTCTGCAGCCTCACCAGCATTTGTTGTTATTTTATTAATAATGATGGCCATTCTTAATTGGGGTTAGGTGGTATCTCAATGTGGTTTTGATTTGCATTTCTCTGATAATGAGTGAGGCTGAGCACTTTTTCATGTGTCTGTTGGCTGTCTGTATATCTTCTTTTGAGAGTGGCTATTCATGTCTTTTGCCCACTTTTTAAAAGGGCTGTTTTTTGTTTTTTGGCACATTTGAGTTCCTTATAGATTCTAGATGTTAGGCCTTTGTCGGAGATACAGTTGGAAAATAATTTTTCCCATTCTCTAAGCTGTCTCCTCACTTCTTAATGCTTTCTCTTGCTTTGCAGAAATTTGTCAGTTTGATGAGACCCCACTTGTCTATTTTATTTCTTATGGTATGGGCACTTAGGGTTTTTATCAGGAACTTGTTGCCAGTTCCAATTTCCATAAGTATGTCTCCTGCATTTTCTAAGATTCTTATAGTTGGAGGTTTTACATTTAGGTCTTTGATCCATTTAGAGTTGATTTTTGTGTATGGTTATAGGTAGGGGTCCTGTTTCAATCTTCTGCATGTGATCAGCCAGTTTTCCCAGCACCATTTACTAAATAGGTTCTCCTCTCCCCAGTGGTTGTTGTTGGAGGATTTTTCAAAGATGAGTTGCTTAAGAAATTGAGGCTTTGGGAAGTCACCAATTTTTAAAAATTATTTTATTTTAACAGTAGCTGTTTTATCATTAGCAAATAATTCTATCCAAATTTTGGCACAAGGATGCCTGACATGTTTGCTACTCATAGTTTTTCTGACTTGGAGAAGTTTTACTGGGTAAAACAGGTAAAAGCTACATCCAGATGACTTTCTGAAACAGAAGCATTTAAAGAGACTGTATAAAGGTGATTTTTTTTTTTTTTTGAGACAGAGTTTCACTCTTGACTAGGCTGGAATGCAGTTGTGCAATTCTGGCTTGCTGAGGCCTTAACCTTCTGAACTCAAGTGACCCTCCCACCTCAGATTCCCAAGTAGCTGAGTCTACATGTATGTACCACTGCAACAGGCTGATTTTAAATTTTTTATAGAGACAAGTTTTTACTATGTTGTTCAGGCTGTTCTTGGATTCCTGGACTCAAGTGATCCTTTCATCTGGCCTTCCAAAATTCTAGGATTATAGGCATTAGCCACTGGGCATGGATGTAAAAATTGATTTTTAAGGATAACATACCTATAGTGATTATGTAAATTTTTAATCTCCTAATATCTCTCCAAGCATAAGTTTCCTTCTGAAATAATAGTTCAGCAATGTGTACTGGCTATATACCTTATACCTGTGCCATCCAATATGGTAGCCACTATTTATGTACTAATTAAGTTTAATGTAAACTAATTAAAAATTCAGTTTTTCAATTACTCTGGTCATATTTTAAGTGCTCAATAGCTCCATAATGCTAGTGGCTACCACATTAAGCAGCATGGATACAGACTTCCATCATTGTAGTTACACTAGGAAGGGCTTCCTTAGAGAACAGAATATAGAGTACTGAACTTTAGTAGGGAGAGTTTACTGTGCAGTCAGCTCAGAATGTCTTGTGATCCACTTTACTTAACCTCTGCTAACATTACTCCCAAGAGACCTAGCAATTAAGTCAGACTAATGACTGGCAAAAAGTAGGTACTCAAATGTTTGCTGAATAAGTTCTGAATAAATGGATGAACATGAATGAATGACTGTCCTAGTGAGGAAGATAGCGGTGCTGGCAACAGACAAAATCCAAGAACGTTCCAACACAAAAGGACTACTACTAATGTTACAACTTATTTAAAAAGTCCTAAATAATAACTATGCATTAAAGGCAAGTTGCCAGCTTATGTTCATGCTACAATGCCCATCATCAAATCGAACCAATGGTTTGGCACCATGGAAGTTATTAACTCTCTGAAAGATTATTATCAAGGCCAAAATTAAGGCATTGTGTCAGGTCTGTATAAACACTTAAGAACAAAAATATATATTACTAAACATATTTCATTCATTGAGCAAACAGCAATACATTTAATACTTTATAAATTGTACTTGAGGGAAATACTTAGAATACAGACACTTACCTAAAAGTTGTTAGTTTTTTGGATTTTTTTTTTTTTTGCAGAAATATTCCAAACAGTAAGTGTTTTACAAAGAGTATCTTGCAATCTGTTTGTGGGGCTCATGATATTGTCTGCATTTTTCTTATTTAAGTATTTAAAACTTATTACAAAAATAGGAATATGGGAAAATGACCTACATTTGTCAGAACAACAGATGAACTGTTACTTAAAAGGTTAGGCATGGTCAGCAAAAAAATTGAATACAACAAATTTTGTATCTTTCTCCTAAAAATAAAAATAATAATAATAATAATTCAATATTATTATTATTATTATTGTTATTATTATTTTGAGCTAGAGTCCCACTCTGTTGCCCTGACTGGAGTACCATGGCACAATCACTCACCGCAGCCTGGACCTGCTGGGATCAGATGATCTTTTCTCCTCAGACTTTCAAGAAGCTGGAACTACAGTCACATGCTACCATGACTGCTAATTTTTTAATTTATTGTAGAGAAGAGTTTTTGTCAAGCTTTCTCCTAGTGTCAAACCCCTGGACTCAGGCAATCCTCTCACCTCAGCCTCCCAAAGTGCTAAGATTACAGGTTTGATCCACTGTGTCTGACTCCTCCTAAAAATTATTAGCTCCATACTTTTAGAAGAAAAAGTATATTAAAAATGTTGCTTATCTCTACAAAGATAAAGACTCTTATCTTTTTTATTTTCTTTATCAAATCCTGAAATCTGTTAATAGAAAACATTTTACTTTTATTCAACTATTCAGTTAAAATTAACAAATCAAAGCAAGTTATAAAAACTAAGCAATCCTACCAGTGATTTGTAGAGACTGGAGGCAGGGTTTATTTTAACAAGTTGTAATAGATCCTGCCTACTAAATACCTTAACAACAACAAAAGATACTAGTTAGACATATTATTACATCACTGTTTAAATGATAAATTAGGATATGTTCCTAACTATGAGATCAAGAAACATGCTTTAAATGAAGTAAAAATAAGATGCTAACTATATTAATAATGCAACATTGAAGCTCTTTTTATACAATAAAGTATTATTAAGTAATAATATTATACTTAATATTATAATAATATTATATATACTTAATATAATAATAATATTATACTTAATAATACTTTATTGTATAAAAGTATACAATATTTTTAACAATACTTAAGTAAATTACAATAAACATACGAGAGGGACCCCCCAACAAGAGAATTATTTTTTAGAGGGTAGGCCCTGTAAATGTGTTCCCTTGCTAAATGTGCTAGGAATTCATCAATATCAGTGTACTGGCTAGTATTGTGAGAGGTTTCATTTGGCTTTAGTAAATTTATTTTGAAGTTTCTTTCAACATGTTTGCCATTTCATGATTAGTAGTTTACAAGTGCACCTGCCCCCACTGCACTGAGTGTTCAGCAGTTTTTGACCAAACATGGCATGACGCCCATACCCCACCCTTCCTATTCACCCCATATCATCCTGTGTGACTGCTTTTTTATTTCCCTGTATAAAAAGTACCTAAAGTTTTGTTGATGTGGAAGAGGTGAAACCAAAAATGGCAGAAGCGATAAAAGTCATCAAAATTGATGAGTTCAAAAAGCTGTTTTGAGCAGTGAAAAAGTGTCTCAATGCATGTTCTGCATCAAACAGAGTATTTTGAAGGTGATTGAAGTTGAAATGTAAAAATACACAATGTTTTATAAATAAATTCTTTTTGGGGGGGAAGTCCCCCTTCATATTGAGGGCTAAAGGATAATATATCTTTCTTGATCATGTAATTAAACTCCAAATGCTTTACATCGAAGGGGCTATGTCTAACAGAAATGACAAAAATGATTAACGTATTACAGATGATACTCAAATATTTGATGAACCAATGAACACATGAATGAGTTCCAGGGTCTTCCCATTACAATTATTTTTTAAAATATTAATTGTTTAGAAACATAAAGAAACTAAATTCTTACTATCCTTATAGCCATGAATGACTAGAGTATACCCATAATATTTTTTAACATTTTGAGTAAATATTAATTTGTTTCTACTACAGTATGTATCATTTACTATGTCTATCCTTGGAACACTGGTATAACTTGTTTCCAATTGGTTTTCTTTTAAAGAAAATATTCTGCAAGGCATTTTATAGTAATAGAAATTGCTAAATGTATGAGCTGAATTAATTCCTGGTATAATAATTATATAGTTGGATATTAGTCACACAATAAGCAAAATTGTGAAATGTGTTTGAAAGTTAGAAAATGATAGACTAAAGGTGAATTTCTAATGTCAACAAATAAAATTTAGTTATTAATGAAGATATTTAAATTTCAGGTTTTCATTCAAAAACTATACTACTATTCTTATATCCTTCAAACTTTGGAATATAAAACTTTTGAATTATTATAAAAAAGATAAAGTCAGTAAAAGCATAAGGACACCACCAAGAGTAAACTTTAACATAAAATACAGTAGACTCTGGGTGAAAATGATATGTCAATGTAGGTTCATCAATTGCAGCAAATGTACCACCCTGATGGAAAAAGCTGGGATGGAAGGGAAGGCTGATAGCAGGGGGTATATGTGTACTTTCCTCTTAACTTTGCGGTGAACCCAAAACTGTACTGAAAACATAAAATCAATTTTTAAAACACACACACACATACACACAGATAAAATCTGCTATATCTGCCTTTAAAATAAAAAAGTACCCGGCCTGTACAACGTGACAAAATTCCCATCTGTACAAAAAAAAAAAAAAAAAAATTGGCCAAGTGTGGTAGCACACACCTGTGGTCCCACCTGCTTGGGAGACTGAGATGGAAGGAATACCTAATCCCAGGAGGTCAAGATTGCAATTAGCCATAATTATGCCACTACTACTCTAGCCTGAGGACAGAGTGAACTCCTGATCTAAAAAACAAAATAAGAAAATGACTGACAGTGGTGGGAAACTATGGAGGTGGAGGAGGATAGGAGAAGGGATTAATGGCAGTAAATACCTGTCTGGGGAGGGGGGGACACTTATTATCAACAAGGGTGCCTAAACGAGACATATTTGTATACCTAACCCTTAACTGTACCCCTCAATATCACAATTTAAAAAAAAGAAAAAAAAAATTCTCAACTATTAACAAATTGAAAATAAATAAATAAATAAAATAATAAAGTGGGACTAAGTTCAATGGTAATGGCAAAGAAATATAGTTAAAATAATTAGAAGGTGGTAAAAAATAAAACATTTTAATATTTAAGAATTTTACTAATTTTTAAAAATTATATATTTCTCACTTCTCTTATGTAATTACAAAGAGGAGAAATAGGTGAAGAGGCTCTAGCCTAGTAAAAAGCACATTTTAGAGATCTAGATTTACTGTCTTGCACTAACTTAAAAATTACATGACCTTGGACAAATCACTTAGTCTCTCAGAGTCAGATTCTCATCTGTAATACATAAAACACTTGTAGTGTGCCTAAAACACTTGCAGTGTGTCAAGCTCACAGCACATACTCAACAGAAATGTCAGTGTCTCATTAGACAACATGTAATAGAAGAGCAATTCTAACTCCAAAACTTTCAGAAAGTCTATATATCTCTATTTTTACAAAAGAATAAATGAGATACCAAGGAAATAAAAACAATCAAATTTAGTTCCTATTTGTTGTATAACAAATGCATTATGTGCTGGTGCTATGTGAATTCAAAGAAGAACAAGAAATGGACCTAGCTGGTTAAGGAGCACATAGCTATCAAGGTGCACTTAACAATTATCAGAAGAAACTGTTAATTAAAAAATCAGAAACCAAAAAGGAAAGACTTTACCTTTTCTTTTGCCAAATCACTTTCCAGAAGGAAAACAGAAAGTGAGTATTCAAGCCACATCTTTGTAAGTAATCTGCCACTAAAGAGTTACAGGCACCTATTAAAAGTGTGCTCCCTTCCACTGAAGTGGACTGAGATTGCAGTTCTCCACTTAATACAGGGTGCATCAACTCATGAATTAGCTGGTTTCAGAGTTGTATCTAGCTCAAGAGAGAAAGAAAGAAAGGGGGAAAAATTTCAGCAGACTTGTTGGTCACTGGAGATATACACAGATTTGTCATAATCATCAGAAACCTTTATTTTCAGAATGAGTCCAGATCCATGCTCAAAAGTTAGGGACCTTTCTAATTATTTTAACTCTGTTTCTTTCCCACACCTAGCCAAGATTTCTTGAAACTTTTAAGAAAACAGGGAAGCCAGGCACAGTGGCTCAAGTCTGTAATCCCAGCACCTTGGGAGGCTGAGGCAAGAGGATTGCCTTAGTGCACGGGTTAAGACCAGTGTGAGAAACTTGGTGAAACCTCATCCTACAATAAATAAATTAGTCGGGTATGGTAGTGCACACTGAGGCAAAAGGATCACTTGAGCACAGTAGGTCGAGGCTGCAGTGATTATGAACATGCCACTGCAGTCCAGCCTGGATGACAGAATGAGACTCCCAACACAAAATCAATGAAAGAAAAGAAAGAAAGGAAGGAAGAAAGAAAGAGAGAGAGAGGGAAAGAAAGAAAGAAAGAAGAGAGAGAGAGAGAGAGAGAGAGAGAGGAAGGAAGGAAGGAAGGAAATGCTCACCATATTGTTTAAATTTTAAAATATGGAACCAACCATGCTGCCCATCAAAAGAGGACTGGATTTTTAAAAATGTAGTACATATACACAATAAATTATTATGCAGCCACAAAGGACAAACATATAGGCCTCACAGCCACGTGGATGGATTTAGAATCTATCATACTCAGTGATCTATCACAGAAACAAAGGACTGAGTATCACATGTACTCATTCATAAGCAGACCTTAAACATTTACCATAATATTATAAGAAAGGAATTGGCAGTAGTGGGAGACTGCCAGGGGAGGGGAGGGGCACACCTCATCTACAAGGTTACCTGCATAATGAATGTTTATATACTAACCCTGAATTGTACCCCACATCTTTAAAAAAATTTTTTTAATGATATGCACAAACATACCAACCAGTGGTTGTTTTAGAGATTATTTTTCTCCCTTAAATGCTTTTCTGTTTTTCCAGATGAGTCTGAACCAATTTTATGAAGCTAAAAAAGCAATGGGGAAGGTGGGTGGGATGTGTATTTGGAGAAAAATCAAGCTCATTTTTCCTTAATTTCCTATTTTAACTGGAAAATATACCTTTGGAATTTATAGCATAATGCAAAAATGTTAAGTCAATCCAACTCCTGGCTATTAATCCAATTATAAAGTAATTTGCTGCCCAAATTAAAGCCAAATGTTTTTATAAATCAAGTTGGAGTCTCACTCTGGTGCCCAAACTGGAGTGCAGGGGCACGCTAACGGCCACCTCAGCCTGGACCTGCCGGGCTCAGGTGATCCTTTCACGTCAGCTTTCCAAGTAACTGAAACTACCTGCACATGCCACCACACCTGACTAATTTTTTGATTTATTGTAGAGATGAGATCTCGCCAAGTTGCCCAGGCTGGTCTTGAACCTCTGGGCTCAGGCAATTCTCTCACCTCAGCCTCCCAAAGTGCTGGGATTATAGGCATGAGCCACCATGCCTGGCTCTCAATATGTTTAAAAAAAAAAAATTCATTTCCCAAACTATTCCATATTAAACAGTATGCTTGATATTTTCTATATGGTGTCAATGTCCTTAAAAAACCACTTATTAATCAAGGAACCTGTAAGACAGTCAGAAAAGATGCCTAATGTTACTAAAATGTGTTTATCATGTTACCCGCTCTTGTCCTAATGTCAGTTCAACAAATTATTTGAATATGCTCTTTTAGGAGGACTCAAGCTCATAATTTTCTAAGACATTTTCAAGAGACTATATTATTTCAGGATAAAAAATTATACACTAATATAAAAGTGTGATTTACCAATACAATCTAGATATCATACTATCATTAAACTCAAGCCCTGGATGAATTTAAATATGGACTACAGGTTACATTTATAAAAGTTATGACACAGAAATGCCTAAATCTGATACCTTGAGCATGTCCAGTATGCCCCTATTCTTAAACGTCTGGTGTAGTTTTTTGCATACTTCATCTTGACTCAACACATCAGCCTTGGGGAGCATGGTCAAATGAAAGACAAACCGGTTACAGGTTACCTGGTGGGCAAGGGAAACGTAAATATATGACAACAGACCAGAGGCCTCTGGGCCTCTTGACACAAAGCCACTCCCGGTTGAGGACCACAGAGCTAAACTTTTCAGATTCTCACCCTTGTTTGGTGTGGCAAGGCCAGCTGGTCCCAGGATGCTTACATCTAATTAGAAAGGAACCAGGTCTCGCAGAAGCAATCATGGAAACACTACAACTACTTCCTTTTTTTTTTTTTTTTTGAGTCTGGGTCTCATTCTGTCATCCAAGTTGGGGTGCAGTAACACAATCAGGGCTTACTGCAGTTTTGGCCTCCTGGGCTCTGGCAATCCTCTTGCCTCAGCCTCCTGAGTAGCTGGGACTACAGGTACATGCCACCACTCCCGACTAATTTTTTTTTTTTTTTTTTTTTTGTGGAGACGGGTCAAACAGTGTTGCCCAGGCTGGTCTCGAATGCCTGGGCTCAAGCGATCCTCCCACCACAGTGTTCCAAAGTGCTGCAATTACAGGCCTGAACCACCGCCCCCCACTAGCGAGTTATCTCAAGTGTTTTGGGCCAAGCTTGGTGTCTCAGGCCTGTAACCCCAGCACTTTGGAAGGCCAAGGCAGGAGGATTGCTTGAGCCCAGGAATTTGAGATCAGCCTAGGCAACCTAGTAAGACCCCATCTCTATCAGTCTATCATGAGTCCCTTTCAAAATGGAAAATGTCACTTCTCAGTGCCACTGAGGGTATCTGAATGGATGTCAAGGGACAGTCACATTAAACGAATTAATGTGTCTAGCAGTGTCTGACCAAAAACAGGCATTTAGTATACATTTCTGTTGGCATTCTAGTCTCTTTGAATGCACCCTGTTACAGACTAGGAGATAAACTTTCTTCCTGTTTCTGAAAATAGGAATAACATTGAACCTATCTGTGATGGTATGATAATTTTATTGGGATTTCTCAAATATCACAGATCATTAGTTATACCATCACATTTGTTATTCTAAGATACTTACTTTGCCTGCACCTGAAGACTTGGATTTATTGAAATGTCACCTGGCCTGAGGTGAGCTGCCTGCCTAACTTTGTTTCTTGCTCACTGTTTGAGTCATTCTCTTTAACAAAGAAAATGGAAGTTAAGCAGCTCTGTCTTCTCTGTCATTTCAATGTCTGCCAAGCACTTGAAATGTTGACTTTTTCCCCATTTTTCCTCCCATCATAGCCTAAAATGGTTTTTGTTTTTCTTAATATATTTCACATATTTCAGCTCACTGCAGATTGTTGCCACTGTGATGCTGGTCCATTTTTATGTCTGTTATTAGTGAGTGTCCTCTTCCTTACATCCTGTGTGTATCCTCTTTGAGGTAGTCAGAGAGTTCCTCATATCACCAAGGTTATTTCTCTAATCATCTCCCTCTCAAGAGAAGCCCATTTTGGCCTAGTATCCATCTGCTGCTTCTACAAGTAGAGTCCTGGAGCTCTCTGGTCAGCCATCAAGTTGTTTCTTATCATGGAAGATCTCTTCATACATAATGTAACAAAGTTCAGGGACTTTTTACAAAGGTGTTGTTGACCACCTGAACACACACTTCACAAGGGAACCTCATCACTGGAGTTTCCAGAAGACTCGTTGCAGTGTCTGAGGCTACTTAACCCAGAAATCCCACCACATCTCTCATTCTTGCATTCCAGGATCATTTGACAACACTGTCCAACCTCTAGGCCTACCTTCTGGTTCCATTTTGCAAGAATTGAGCACTTATTGTGTACCAGGTTCGGTGTCAGGTGTTGTGGATACACACTGGAAAAAGTACAGACCCTGTTCTACACTATCATCCTGGTATTGCTGCAGACACTTTCACCTTGATACATCGTTGCCTCTCTGTGACACATTTTCCACAGTGCTCTGGAACCTGTGCTCCATGCAATTGTTTTTGTCCCCAGTCTCCTTGTTGAATGCACAATCTACTCATTTCCTGACATGTCCTTGCATATTTCCTTACTTTTCTCTCAAACTGGTAGATTCTTCAGCTTTGAAGTGTGTTTTACTTTGCTACTGCTGCTGTAACAAGTTGTTACAAATTTAGTGGCTTGATAAAATACACATTTGTCATCTTACAAGTCTGTTAACACAGATGTCCCTTACAGGTCTCTCTTAGTGTCTGGAGGGCTGCGTTGCTTTTAAAGACTCTTGAGGAGAGTTTGTTTCCTTGTACTTTCCAGCTTCTAGAGGTCTCCTGCATCCCTTGGCTGTGACCCTTTCTTTCACTCTTTTTTTTTTTTTTAGTTGGAGTCTTACTCTGTTGCCCAGGCTAGAATGCAGTAGCATGCTCATGGCCACCCTAGAGTCAACCTGCTGGGCTCTGGTGATCCTTTTGCCTCAGCCTTCCAAGTAGC
>CAUYQG010094511.1:0-29964 GCA_963574415.1 Tarsius wallacei
GGTGATCCCTCTGCCTCAGCCTTCCAAGTAGCTGGAACTACAGGAGCGCGCTACCACGCCCGCCTAATTTTTGATTTATTGTAGAGATGAGGTCTCACCAAGTTGCCCAGGCGGGTCTCGAACCCGCGGGCTCAGGCAATCCACTCACCTCAGCCTCCCAAGGCGCGGGATTACAGGCTGAGCCACCGAGCCCGGCTTTCCCAGTTTCCCAGTTTCTAGATGCTGCCTCTACTCCTTAGTACGTGGCCCCATTTCTTCCACCTTCAAATACAGCAGCATTACATCTCTCTGACCCTCTTTTTATCTTCAGTCTCTCTCTCTCTCTCTCTCTCTCTCTCTAGCCATGCCAGGAAAAGTTCTCCACTTTTAAGGACACACATACTTACCTTGGACAACCCAGGATAATGACAAGTTCCATACCCACAGCAGTCACATCTGCAAAGCCCCTATTGCCATGTCATATAAAATATTTGCAGGTTCTGGTGTTATGGTGTGAATCTTTGGGGACCAGGATGTGCATTGCTCTGCATGCTTCATGTTAAAACGTTTGGGCTTTCTTCTAAAGATGAGTAAAATCAATGAAGGACATGCAGCACAAATTGGCTAAGACAAATTTGCTTTTGGAAAGATTGTCCAGCTCTAGGTTTGGAACTGACAACTGGGGAATGATTATGTTAATTTATTTTGTAATGGAAGTATGTTGCACTCATTTAACCCTTATCAGTTAAGGAATATTATATTAATAATATTCCTATTCTCTAGGTGATGAAATATATTTTACTTAAATATTTAAAGAACCTTGACCAAGATTTTACAATTAGCAAATGCCTGAGCCAGGATTCAATCCAGGTTGTCTGGCATTCAGAGCCGGTGTTCTAACCACTACTTGAAACAGCCCTAAACAGTGTAGAGAAGTTATCTTCCCAGACTTTGAAAAAGGCAGGAAGCAAGGTTAGGAGTAGTGTCCAGGGAATGCTTTATAGATGCAGTGGAACATTCAAAGACGCCACGACAAAGAGGGAGAATTTGAAAGAATAGAGAAGAATGGAGAAAGACTTCCGATAAATACCTTTGCTACAGTCAATTCTATGTCCTCCCTTCTCTATAAAACAAGGTCATTGGCCCCTATAATTGCTTGACTCTTTAAATGTTTGAAAGAGTGAATCAGGGTGATTATGGAACAATATGTGCTGATGGTATAGTCTTCCCTTTGATTGCAACTTTGCAAGTTTCGCAAATAACTAACCACCTGAGAACTTGTCTCCTTTGAACTGAATTCAATTTTGATTTTCTCAACCCTCTTGATTCTCATCTTTTTATGCCAAAATTGTATTTTTTCAGAGATATTTTCAAAAGTGTTTTTGTTCTAACTTAATGGGCTCAGTTTTCAATGTTTGGGCTGAAATTGAGGGGATGCTTTTTGAAAAGTGAATGCATTTGAATGGTGACAGTTCCTGGGAACAGAAATGAAGTATTGTTCCACTTTGAAATGCCTAAGAACCAGCCTCTGTTATTTTTATTTCTAGATTTCCTTCCATCGTCTTCTCTAAAAGTTTCAAAATGACATCAAACAACTTTCTTCTTGTTATGAAATAAAGAGAACCCTTTCATCTATAGATAGGCTGATAGTGTGGGAATCATCAAGAAAGGACAACAAAGGCTATTGTTCTTAGGGAATATATTAACTGAAATAAAAATAAAATCCCACTTCCAACCACTCACTGTAAAATACTTCCTCTATACCTATAACCTTAAAATAAGAGATTGTTGCAGAAAGAGAAAGGCCACCAATAGCCAGGCAATAGGATCACATATGCTCACATTCTTCAAGAGAAGAGGCAATGTTAGCAAAGGGGAGAAAAAGCAAAACAGCATTTATTGATAAACTGTTTTGTGCTAAGTAAAGCATTGTGTTATGCACTACAGACATCTTAAGTCATTTGGTTTTTGAAAATTCTGTGGGAAAAAGATTCTTATCTTCATTCTGTAATTAAACAAACAGATGTAGATAATCTAGGCAACTAACTCAAAAATTTTGTGAGTTGTAAGGCTAGGATTTGAACTCATATATTTCATGCAGTGATAAAGAATTTTCAACTCGTTTCTTAAAATTCTGAAAAAGTGACCATTAAGTAGGTTTCTGTTCCTAATAAAAGATATGAGAAAACTGAGTTTAGCAAGTATTGTGCAGAGAGAAAAATAATCTTTATAATTCACTGAACAGTAAACAAACATGTTGAACATCTAATGTACCTCTAGATCTATACTTTAAGTGTGACTTGGTTATATGATATACAGATTTCTCTCATCAAAAAGCTTTTTGCTGTAAGTTGTAAAATGAATGTTTCGTGTCTATAGTAAAGTTGATAAATAGCATTCAACTAGTGCTCAATATTACAGCACAGTGCTACGGTTTGAGTGTTTCTGCCAAAACTCATGTAAGAACCTTAATTTCCAGTGTGGCAATGTTGAAAGATTGTGCTTTTAAGAGATGATGATGTTATAAGATAGATCAACAATGGATGTTATGACACCCGACTGGTGTTTACAAAAATGGATTAGGTCCAGCAAGAGTGCATTGCTGTAAAGTGAGGCTTTCACTCATGTTTGGCCTTTTGCATGTGCCTGCTTTCCCTTCCACTTCTCCACCATGCTGGGACACAGCAAGAGACCCTTATCTGAAGCTGAGGAGATGCCAACTACTTGGAAGGCTGTAGCCCATGCTCCTGGACTTGCCAGCCACCAGATCATGAACCAAATAAACTAGTTTTCATAAATTACCTGGCACAGATGTCCTGTTTTAGCAACACTAAACAGACTAAGATGCACAGACAATAACATTCTTTCTTATTTCTTCAGTACTTTTGAGTTTGCAAACATTTCTTCATGTACTGTCTCACTCAATGTTCTATCTCTAATGCAGTGAACATTACTTGACCCCCTGTATCTTATTAAATCAAGACTCAGAAGCAGTTCAGCAGCATGACTAAGATAGCATAGTTAATATATAGTAAAAACAGATCTAGAACACTGTTCTTTAGCTACTAAGGCATCATATTTTTGGTCATGTAGGCTGAATACTAATTAATCTATAAATAGAAACAGTGAAGTCTTATGAATGCAAAGAGAAGACAGTTTATTTTTCTTTTCTGTATTTTATTTATTTATTTATTTATTTATTTATTTATTTATTTATTCATTCATTCATTCATTCATTTTGAGTCAGAGTCTCACTCTGATGCCCAGGTTGGAGTGCAGTGGCATGCTCACGATCACCGCAACCTTGACTTACTGGGCTCAGGCAATCCTTCTGCCTCAGCCTTCCAAGTAGCTGGAACTACAGACACATGCCCCCACACCAGGCTAGAGAAGACAGTTTCTATAAAACAGTTTACAGAGGTTTGCCCTTTCAGAAACATTTCATTCTCTAGCCTTACAGAAATATTTTGCATCTTTTTCCATTTATTAGTGCCTCAACTCTTAAAATTCCATCTTCAAACTTACATTTGACCCCTTCTGATTTGGCTTGTGCAGACACTTTCCTTGTATTTGAGTTCACTTCTCTTCTACAGCTTCGGTATGCTTATACTTCTCCCTACCAATATTCCCTATGGGGCTGGAATTTTCTGCTATGAACTTGGACCCTCAGAATTCAAATTCCACATGTCTAGGCCAGTTTTGACCCCCCCCCACACACACACATTGCACCAACAAGTAGAACAAAAAATGGCTAATTAAGGTAACAATATTAAGGGGAGGCCACCGGCACAGGAAAAACCTAAGCTGAGTTTTAAAGAATGGGAAGGATATGGGGAGATAAGAGGAGGGCCAAAAGGAGCAAAAGGAGAAGGGAGAAAAATTAAAGAATTAAAATCCCAATGGGCCGGGTATGTATGAAGAAAGTAAGAAGCAAACATTGTTCATTAAGTTCCAAAGTCAACATACTATGAACTTATCTTCAGTCTTCTTTTAGCTTTTGAGTTATTTTAAATTACATAAACATGTGCTCATGTGCACACACACAAATACAGCTGTTACTAAAGTTCATAGAATTTTTATTTTTTGATTAGAAATACATGGACATAAAGGGCCTCAGAAGATTTTGTAAAAATGTATTAATTTCAAATGCACAGTTTTTGTCAGTTTGCTTTTATAATCAAAGCACTGCATGGATTTCAAAGTAAACATACATTTTATGTGAGAAAGTTCTGAAATCACTGTATTTAAAAATAAAGTAGGGACACCTTTAGCAAATAGTTGCAAAGCACATAGTCCTGGTGTTTTGATGTATGATTCCCATTAGTAATTAGTCGTAAATAATTGATGTTATCCAATTTCTGTTTGACACCCTATGGTACTCAAAGATAAGGGGAAAGGGAAGAGATCTAGCAGTATTTGACCACCTACTACGTGAAAATGACTAGGCTTGCTGGACATTTTACATGCCAGTACTTTCCCACAACAGTTCTACTTTGTAAATACTATGCACACACAAGATAACAAAAATGGGAAACTGGTTAAATACTTTGCAAAGATCAAATATCTCATCCATTTTGGAACAAGGTTTTACATTCAAATGTGTTAGTTGCCCAAGTTCACAATCTTGGCACATTTTCAATTGTGTAGCATGATTAGCCAATGAATACATTGCTTTCACCTTGGAATATGCATATACAGGTCCAGAAAATGGATACTGCTTGAACTTGCTTGATTTATTCATTTGTTTTATTGATATATTCATGAATTTAGTTAAAATCAAGTGTTAATTTTCTTTTTATTTTTGTTTCACTGCAGAGATGAAATGCACTGATGTGTGTACATAATAACATTGGTCATTTGAATACTATACAGTTAATTCCAGAAATTGTCTTTACAAAAATAACATAACGGTGAAAATATTTTGCTTCTGTGGTATTAGTCAAAATAGGTCAAGTTTTATAATGAAAAATCCCAAGTGTCACTGGACTAACATAAGACAAGTTTATTGTTATCTGGCTTTACAGCTCAGTCATTGAAAAAGTGGGTGTGGAAGGTCTTCTGTCTATGCAGATTTCCAAGGATCCAAGCACCTTCCTTTGTGGAATTTCACTACTTTCAGTATCTATGATCCCATAGGAAGATACCATGTGTGAGGCATACAATACAGGGTGTATACACATCTCAACCCAAAAGTCATTTCTTTTTTTTTTTTTTTTGAGTTGGAGTCTCACTCTGTCGCCCAGACTGGAATGCAGTGGCCGCTCCTGGCCACCACAGCCTCCACCTGCTGGGCTCCGGCGATCCTTCTGCCTCAGCCTTCCAAGTAGCTGGAACTACAGATGCGTGTTACCACTCCCGGCTGATTTTTCAAAATTTATTGTTGAGAGGATGTCTCGCCAAGTTGCCCAGGCGGGTCTCGAACCCGCGGGCTTACGCAATCCACTCACCTCAGCCTCCCAAAGCACGGGATTACAGGCTGAGCCACCGAACCCGGCTCCAAAAGTCATTTCTAATCTCTAGATGGAGATGTGGCAACCCAGGACATCATTTTAGTAATACTGAATAGTCATAGCCGATCATATAACCCTACCTTAATAAATGAGCAAGGAAATGAGTTCTTGGCTAAAATCTCTTTCTAACAATGATTCTAAACAATGCAAAAAAAATTTTTTTTGGTGGTCTCCAAGCTATCGTTTTCACTACCTATCTTTCTGGTCACCCCATATTCAAGCATATCTATATAAGGTTTCTATTACAGTTGTCCTGCCTTATCTGTGGTTTTGCTTTCCATGGTTTCAGTTATCTATGGTCAACCATAATCTGAAAATACTAAATGGAAAATTGAAGAAATGAACAATTGCTAAGTTTTAAATTGCATGCTGTTCCTAGTAGTATGAGGATATCTTGGACCATCTCCTTCCATCCTGCTCAGGAGGTGATTCATCCCCTTGTCCAGCGTGTCCAGTATGTGCTCCTTATCCATTAGTCACTTAAAAGCCACCTTGATGATACTGTGGTGGTATCAAAAGTTGTGATGTAGTAATTTGGATATGCCAAAGAGCAGTCATAAAATGCTTTCATTAACTGAAATGGTGAAACTTCTGAGCTTAATAAGGAAATAAAAAAAAATTGTATGCTGATATTCCTAAGGTCTATGGTAAAAACTTTAGAGCTTTAAAACCACTATATAACATTTTCTGTAGGTCAGGATTCCAACTTTGGCTTAGCTGGGTTCTTTACTAAGAGTTTCACAAGTGTGAGCCAGGGCTATATTCTCATTCTGCAGGTCAACTGGGGAAGGATCTATTTCCTAGTTTTCTCAGGATAACAGTGGAATTTAATTTATGCGGCTGTAAAATTCATAGCAACGTGTTTCTTTAAATCAGAAGAGAGAGAGAGAGAGAGAGAGAGAGAGAGAGAGAGAGAGAGAGAGAGACTCTAGCCTGGATCCGCTGGTAAGACAGTCTTATATAATGTAACATAACCACAGGAGCAACACCTCATCATTATTGCCATGCAGTATAATTCTCATTACTTTTATGAAAAGTGACATTTCGGCTGAAGCGGAAGGATCGCTGGAGCCCAGCAGGTCGAGGCTGCAGTGGCCGGGAGCGGCCACTGCACTCCAGCCTGGGCGACAGAGTGAGACTCTAACTCAAAAAAAAAAAAAAAGTCACATTTCATTACTTTAGTGATTGCTATTGGTCTATCCCTTAGAAGCAAGTCACAAGTCCCTCCTTCACTCCAGGGAAGGAAGTTATATGAGTGTTATTATCAGGAGGTGAGCACCACGGTGTATACTATGGGAGCAACCTAAATATATTTATTCCAATTACAGAACACATGCACTGCTTCTCCAATGAGGAAAACAAAGCATTCTGTTCAGTAACCTAGCTGAAAGTTCAGGAGATTAAGTGTAGTCCTTGTCATCAGACCTGGGTGCAGCTGCTATGCATCCTGCAGCTGATGACCTAAAAATGTAAGTTATCTGCTCACATGACCAGCACACATATTACAAAAATACAATATCAAATAAGTGTAGGGTGACCACAACAAACCATTTCCTTCAAAAATAGAAGACTAAAAAAATGAACAACAAACACAGGTCAATAGCCACTATGAGATCCTGCTGTGTAGACATAGTGAAGATCATCTGAACTGGGAGTGGGACATTTACTGGACTAAGCAATGCTTCTAATCTCTAGATGGAGGTGTGGCATCTCAGACCATGATGGCCTATTTCCTCTGGTTCTAATTCCCCTGCTTCCTTTTCCCCTACTCTCTTGGAAGCATTGCATGGTTTATCTTCGGGGGAATCTCTCTCGGGTGATAAGCCAAGGTCGAAGAGCTTGTTTCAGTTTCAACCAGTGAAGAGGTCAATCTTCAAAAATACTTTTTAAAAAATAACTTACTAGGCTTCTGATCTATTAGCTCCACATGTTGGGAACCACACCAAAATTCTTTCCCCAGGTATCGTTTAAACACTTGCCTTTGCCCTTCTTATGTCTTACCTGAAGCCCTGTTTCTCCACCTTCCTGCCTTTCTCATAGCTTAATGGTAACTTTAAACTATTGTGATTGAATAAGAAGGCTACACTGTTAATCCAATATATAGTGAGATGCTAGGTTCTTATGTACCTTTGCTTCCCAAAGGCTTTTTCAATCTTATTATCTTCAGTTTTAAGTGTAGAAGTCAGCCTATGGACTTTGTTTCCATTCAAAGTCTCAAATATCTAGACTATTCTTTTGCATTTATGCTTGTAAACTTGTTGATTCTTACTTGAATTGAATTACACACCTAAGTATGATCAATAAGTACTAGCACACATGATTAATATCGTTTTATTATTTCTTCCCCTAGAACTACAAGCTGCTTTATCACAATGGAAAACGCTCACGATTTTTCTGGC
This sequence comes from Tarsius wallacei, assembly GCA_963574415.1. Lineage (NCBI taxonomy): Eukaryota > Metazoa > Chordata > Mammalia > Primates > Tarsiidae > Tarsius > Tarsius wallacei. The sequence continues at coordinate 7,889 of CAUYQG010094511.1, forward strand.
CCAAACATTCATTTTTCTTGCTATCCACTAGGCCAATGCCTTATAGAGATGCATTTTTTCAGGCAACTTCCTCTTCCTGACACCATGTATTTAATCATCCAGAGTTAGATTAGAAAAAATACAGCTTAGCCTGTAATCCCGTGCCTTGGGAGGCTGAGGTGAGTGGATTGCCTGAGCCCGCGGGTTCGAAACCCGCCTGGGCAATTTGGTGAAACCTCATCTTTACAATAAATCAAAAATTAGCTGGGTGTGGTAGCGCGTGCCTGCAGTTCCAGCTACTTGGAAGGCTGAGGCGGAAGGATCACCGGAGCCCAGCAGGTCGAGGCTGCGGTGGCCGGGAGTGGCCACCGCACTACATTCTGGGCGACAGAGTGAAACTCCAACTCAAAAAAAAAAAAAAGAAAAAAAAAATACACACCACTTAATAAGTTTTGAATATTATTTAATACAGAGATTTAACAGCATATAAAACCACCAAAATAGTTGAGGAAATTGGGATCAGGATATTTACATAGGCATTTACATATTACTTGGAAAGGTTTAATCTTCTTTCATAAAGTTTTAGTGGCATTGAGTGAAACAAAAAATTGTATAGCACATAATAAATATTTACTGGATTAATTAGTCACAAAGTCATACTTCCATCCAAAAAAATTAGGGAGAAACTTAAAGATCAGGATATCTGCCAATTGGCCTGCGGAATTAACCCAATTCAATCCAAATAATGTCTGATAGAATAATACTAATAATTAAGAAAAGTCAAAACAATAATTAGATTATTTTACTGGTATCTCTACAGGAGCATGTTTTCACTAATGTATTTTGCCAAGAGAGATAAAAAACATCCATGAGATCTTCTTACATTTTTTCATACCTAATGAGCCAGAGGGAAATTTTCAATCTTTGTAGCCTAACGGTGTCACTCAACTAAATAGAAAAAGAGAAAAAAATTGGCCTGAAGGGAGATAGATGCTTCAAGAGCCCTCAGTAGCAGAGATCACTACTCAGTCAGTCTCATAAGGAAGAAACCACTTTTATGTTCTTTCATATCTAGAGAAATAAGACTTTGATTTAAGGTTTGAATGAATCTGCCACTTATGCACTGTGTGATCTTGAGTCAGCTATTTAAATTTTTGTGCCAGTTAACCTCATCATCAAAGGTGGAAAATTCCCATATTTCAAAGGTGTAATGGCGACTGGACAAAATTAATAAAATCAGTATTCAATAAAAGCTAGAATATTTGACATTACTGAATGATAAAATGAAGAGAAGAAAAGAAGAAAGAAATAAAAGAAAGGAAAAAAGAAATAAAATGAAACAGTGAGAAAAACAGGAAATTATAGCTGTAAAATAAATAGTGTTCCTAGCAAGTGGGACCAGAGATTAACTTCAACGCCACCTATTTGTTGGATGGACTTTTGTATTATATCTATTTATGAAGTTGGCTTCTTTACATTACATCCATTCGATTCATTTCAAGAAACATGGTTTGAGTACCTGCTACTCATGTGTCATGCACCCTGCCAGGCACTGTGGTATAAGTGGCCCTGAGGGCTGGGGATGAGATTTGAGTCAGATGCTGCTATGAGTATCTCTAGGAATCTCCACTAGAATAGTTAGAAAGTTATACTGTCTTAAATATTGTCTGTAGCCTGCAGACTCAGGAATAAAGTTACAGTAGGATCAGAATGTTGAGAGATAATTATTTCTTCACCAACCAGGTTTATAAACTCAACAAGGTTGCCAATATGTAGAAGCCACCATCAAATAGGCCACTATCCACTTTTTCATAGAGTGGTAATAAAATATTTTCTGAGCTATAACTTGCAGAGAATATTTAACTTCTGAGTATAAAGTCTTTGACAATCACAAAATTAAACAAAATTGATACAATACTATTATATTCACTTCTAAAATAGACCTCTGTTGTTCTTAGGGGTGTAAGATAGTATTTTCTCTATGACTTAAAGGTATGTTTTAAATTATAATGAAACTTATAATTTTGATAAGACTGTCCCATGGCTCTTTATAAAAATACTTGGGGAAATTTATTAACACAAGAAAAATTATTTTCACAGCTGTTTTGCAAAAAAAGATTAAGTGATCTATAGACACTTTAAAACTTTTTTTCTTTTTTAGAAAAATCAAGATGTAGTGAGGCATTGGTTTTGAGCAAGAAAAACTTCAAATTCTAATTCTTCTATCCACTATATTTTAGTCCTTGAATAGTTTACTTATTTCACCTATAAAATGAGGAAAAACATGGTGCTTGGAGTATTAAATGTGGCAATGAATACATGGAAAACACCTGTTCCAGTGCTCAATAAATAGCGACTTTTATTACTACTGCTCTGAGTTTTATTACTATGTTATTACTACTTCTTTGCAATTTTATTCCTATGCTACAGCCACTAAGATTCATGTTAAAAGAGATTAGTTAAATGGTTAATATTCCTCCTCAGTGTGGTCCTTTATATTTATGTCTTATGTTTTATTCTCTGTCAAAAAAATGTTCTTGTTCACCCTTAACAAACACTGGAGGTTTTAAAAAATCTAGTTTTCATAGTCCAAAATAATTTGATTCAAACGAGAGACCAAGAGAAGCTATTCTGTGTCATATATTAGATCAATTATCCGTATTGGACCATAACAGAAAACATTGGAAGCAAAATTTTTGAAAAATGGCTTACAAAATATAGGAAAGGGCTTATCTCTGTAGGAAATGAAACTTTGTGGATTTGTCAGACTCCTGGCAGGTAATTGTGCTGATGAGTACCAAATCCACTGAATCACAGAGTCTACAAATAGAGCACCAGTTTTTCATTATTTTGACTGGGTACATAGGTTGGCCTTTATTACACTCTTGAGTCAATTTTCTCACATAAGATGCCCACAAGTTTTATTAGAAAATACTAATGCAGAAAATACAAATAGCTATTTGATGGAAAATCCAAGCTTCGATAAATTATTTCCACCAATTCATAAATGTGCTATTTTCTCCCTTTTTCCTTTTCTTAATTAACAAACTTCTTAGAAAAACAATGTAAACTTACAGTCTCAGCTTTCCCACACATTTCTTTTCTTTTTTTTTTTTTTTTTGAGTTGGAGTCTCACTCTGTCACCAAGACTGGAGTGCAGTGGCCGCTCCCGGCCACCACAGCCTCCACCTGCTGGCCTCCGGCGATCCTTCTGCCTCAGCCTTCCAAGTAGCTGGAACTACAGGCGTGCGCTACCACGCCCGGCTAATTTTTTGATTTATTGTAGACATGAGGTCTCGCCAAGTTGCCCCGACGGGTCTCGAACCCACGGGCTCAGGCAATCCACTCACCTCAGCCTCCCAAGGCGCGGGATTACAGGCTGAGCCACCGAGCCCGGCTCCCACACATTTCTTAACTCTTGTATAGGGCTTCTTTGCCAACCATTGTGCAGATGTTTTTTTTTCTTAGAAGGTTTGTTTCATTTACCAATTGCTTAAGCTGATGATTTCCCAGTTTGACAAGCTCTTTCTGAAACTATCCCTTTTGGGGGGCATCCATGATATTGCTTATTTTCTGGATCTCTTCATACATTTGAAATTATTTATTCTTAATATCTACTAAATTTACTTACTCATTCTTTCTTATGGCATGCCCCTGTATTAGTTTGTCTATACTTCTCTCTCCTCTCTCTCTCTCTCTCTCTCTCTCTCTCTCTCCCCCTCTCTCTCTCTCTCTTCACTTGGCCATATCATCTACCATCAATGTATTTATTATTACTTTGATATAGTTAAAACCAGAATCTATAACTTTAAGACTCCTTCCTCAGCCACAGATCTAGATCTCCAGCCGATTTCCCATTGCCTTCACCTTGATCATTCAGCAATAACTGACACAAAATTATTAATTTCTTCCCTGACCTTTTCATCTCCAAAGGGGCATTGTGTCACAGCCCTTTAAGAAATCTCTCAAACTTGTCTTAAGTTTACCTTGATTTGGGGTTGGAGTAGGGATATTTGTTTTGCTTGTCTGTACACACAATACTTTGTCCAAGCAGATTGTAGGAGTCCAGCTCGGTTAGAAGGCATGGTACTTATAGGTATTAAACTCCAGAGACCATGATCATATAAATAGCATTTTGAATCACCCAGTTACTTATTACTTGTTTATTCAGTCCACAATAGTGAGTACTTAATCTGTTTAAGTCATCGTAGTAAATGCTCAATTAATTAGCATTCCTGCATGCACATAGCAAAGCATGGAACAACCATGCTGCCCATTGAGGCTGGACTGGATTTTTTAAAAAGTTGTACATATACAAATGGAATATTATGCAGCCATAAAAAAGGACAAGCATATGGACTTCCCAGCAACTTGGTTGGATTTAAAATCTGTCATAATCAGTGATCTATCACAGAAACAAAGATCAGACTACCATATGTTCTCAATCATAAGCAGACCTTGAACAATTATCATAATACTATAAGAAAGGGATTGTCAGTGGGAAACTGCCGGGGGGGGGGGGAGGTGGGATTGGCAGTTGAGGGAAACTGCCGGGAGGAAGGGGCACACCTCATTAACAAGGGTACCTGCATAATGTACATTTGTATACCTAACACTGAACTGTACCCCACATCTTCAAAATAAAGGAAAAAAATTACAATTCCTTAGACTTCCCAAAGACATTTCAGGTACTTCTAATTGTATCACATATAATAATATTTACCTTCGTTAAAAATATTCATATAAAGATGTTATGGCTCACAATATCATATCTGTAGATGAGGAATATGCTTTATCTTTATATTTCCTATAGTAACTAGTTGTCCACAGCTAATCAAAAACTACTTGTCAAAGTTAATTGGAAGTTACTATCATGTTTGATAGTGATAGTAATCAGTAATTTATAGGGGAAACAAGCTGATGCTTTTACTCTGAAGAGGAAAGCTGGCAAAAAACATAATACTTTACTATGTAATTGACTTTTTAAACAAATTGTATTTTGGTAATGGTATTTACGCACTCAAGAAAAACATTAATTCAAATTACATGTGGGGAAATTTATGTTTATTTATACAATTCTGAGCAGCATTTTCACTTGATCAAATTTTTCCTCCACAGTGATCTCAAAATAAATTAGTAAATGAGAATTGCAACGTTACAGACTGAATTGTGTTCCTTTGAAATACATATATTAAAGCCCTAGTCACCTAATGTGTTGGTTTTTGAAGGTAGACAATTTAGGGAGGTAATTAAGGATAAATGAGGTCATAACAAGAGAGCTCTAATCAACCTAAGTATTAATATCCTTATAAGAAGAGGAAGAGATACAGAGATCTCTCTTCTTCCATACTATCATAGAGGAACATTCACATGAGGACACGGTGAGGAGGCAGTTGTCTACAAGCCTGGAAGAAAGCCCTCAGTAGAAACCAAATTTACTATCACCTTGATCATCAACTTCTTGTCTCCAGAACTAATGATAAATGTCTGTTGTTTAAACCACCCAACCAGTGGTTTTTAATTATTTTTTTATAGCAGCCCAAGCAGACTAATGCATGCAAGATAACATTCAATGAACAGGGAAGCATATTGAACGTCTTTAAAAGTAAGCATTATTCTTGAAATTAACATTTATTTATGTGTTGCTTATTCATTGTTATTACTTTCTGGATATGGTCGATTTTTTTTTTTGTAGAAAATCTTGAAAATGAGAGAAGTATAAAAAGGAAAATTGGTCCAGGCCAGTTTCCCTCATAATAAAATTTTCAATTGCTTATTAAAATGTTCAAGGCAAGCCAGGCTCGGTGGCTCAGCCCGTAATCCCAGTGCTTTGGGAGGCTGAGGTGAGTGGATTGCCTGAACCCGTGGGTTCGAGACCCGCCTGGGCAACTTGGCGAGACCTCATCTCTACAATAAATAAAAAAAAAATCAGCCGGGTGTGGTAGTGCGTGCCTGTAATTCCGGCTACTCAGAAGGCTGAGGCGGAAGGATCGCTGGAGCCCAGCAGGTCGAGGCTGCAGTGGCCGGGAGTGGCCACTACACTCCAGTCTGGGCGACGGAGTGAGACTCCAACTCAAAAAAAAATGTTCAAGGTATCAAAAAAGATAACCACACCGTTATGAAAGCTTATCAACCTGAACTCAGAATCAGAGAAAAAAGTCCATCCAATATTTGTCTTAGTAAACAGAATTGAAATGGGCAGTTGGTGGCTCAGCCACTCGAGGGATTCCAGTTGCAAAGAAAGGGAATAACCCTTTGTTATGGTAAGACTTCTCCTCCTCCTCTTCTGTTTCTGGGAGTGTTACGCCATGGGTGCCCATTATTCACCCCTCCCTATAGGACACTCATGCTCTCTTTTCCCATCAGCCTCAAGTCATGGAGGCAGCACCTACAAGTGAAGATCTGAGCTTGTTTTGTTGCGTGTAGGAGGGTAGGTCTATCTAATTCAGGGTAAAATAATGGCAATCCCACTTGGCTGAAGACCTCAATGCAAATTCTTCTCCAACTGTACTCTTGATAAAGTTAATTTTAATCTCAGTATGCCTGAATTCTATGCTTATCTTCAGTCAACGCAGAAATCAGGTAGAGAAATAAAGTTCACTTTATTACAGGCCCCTTAAAATAGCTAGGAAGAGCCTTTGTCACCTTTTCCTAGCTTTCAAAAGCAATTTGCTTTGTGACAGAAAACTGGGTCACTATGACTTTTATTTGGCTTCTTACCATGTTCTTCAGTTGGAATCTCCCTACACAGAAAATACAAAACCAGAAACAACTGATCTAAATATTGGGACACGAATTCGCATGTGGCTGGTAATGGCATATTCCATCTTAAGAAGAAAATAGAGTAGAAAAAGATTGCATGTCATCCAAGACCCCCTGAGTGGAAAACTTCAGTTGCTGTTCACTGGACTAGGAGATGAGAAGATAGATAGCCTTCTCTTGATCTACAAAGGGAATGTGATTGGCACCCAAGTAGGCATAGGATGGAACCCATGACAAGGTAGAAAGTGTGTCATTTGACAAAAGCTAGGTCTGTGTAGATATCAAACTTTCAAAAATAAGTAAAATATAATTTTCAAATGAATAGACAACTGTAATAAAATATGAAATGTACAATAATTACTGCAATGACTTGAGGGTCATGATGAATATACTACAGACCAAGGTAAATAAAATACTTTCATCAAGACTTGTGAGGAAAATTATTTATAAAGAAAACTATTTTATGTTTTTAGTATTTAATTTGTTTTAGGGCTCCATTAAGCAGATTTCTACAAGAAGATATTCTCTGAAAGGAGAATTCCAAATCATAAGAGAAGAAAAGAAAATATAATGAAATTAGAATGATAATAGGTAGGAGGAAAGTGTTTTATTTGTATATTGAAAAAAAACAATAAGAGAAAGACAAGATTCTAAGTTTGGAAAATATGATACAAATCTGACCTACAAATATAAGTGTATTTCTGGAAAAATACAAGAATAATGAGAAGAGAAAAAAAATAAGTGATATATGTTACCCCCACATCATGAAGTTGAAAGGATCTATGCAGTCCATCAAAGCTGGAATGGATTTTTAAAAATGTGATAATATACACAATGGAATATTATACAGTCATAAAAAATGACAAACATATGGACTTCCCGGCAACTTGGATGGATTTAGAGTGTATCATACTCAGTGATCTATCACAGAAAGAAAGAACAGACTACCATCTGTTCTCACCCATAAACAGACCTTGAAAAATTGTCATAATACTACAAGGAAGGGATTGGCAGTAGTGGAAAACTGCCAGGGGAGGGAAGATAGGATTGGTAATTGAGGGATATGTCCAGGGGAGGGAGGGGCATGCCTCATCAACAAGGGCACCTGCATAGTAAACATTTGCGTACCTAACCCTGAATTGTACCCCACATCTTTAAAAGAAAAAAAATGAAAGGGATCTAATGTATAGTTCAAACATGCTCCTTAAAGTAAATAAATGAATAAACGAGCAAATGAACATTTGGGTATATTCAGGGGAATATGTGAAATTTAAAACAAAAAGAATCCCAGAACTATTTTAAAAATTAATAAATAGCTATTGCTAGAAAGAATTTAATTATTATCAGACTTCTCTGTATCATTAAGTGTTTGAAGCAAAGGAAATAAACCTTCACATTTTGAGAGGAAATATAAAAGTAGCCAAAGAATGTTATAACACCAAGCTGTCATTTATCTTTGAAAAGAATATAAATAATTAAATAATACGCAAATTCTATTATGCAAAGAATCAACACTTAAAAATTACTTGGTGATTTTCTTCAATTATTGGAGAGACTACTCAAAATTAGAAACAGCTTAATGGAAATCGTGCAGTTTTCAAAGACTTGTGGGTCTTCCCTTGCTTCACATGCAACCCAAGTTCTTTTTTTCTTTTTTTTTTTGAGTCAAAGTCTCACTGTCACCCAGCCTGGAGTGCAGGGGCACGCACCCAGCCACCACAGCCTCAACCAGCTAGGCTCAGGCCATCCTTCCGCCTCAGCCTTCCAAGTAGCTGGAACTACAGGCACACACCACCACACTTGGCTAATTTTTTTGATTTTATTGTAGAGACGAGGTCTCGCCAAGTTGCCCCGGTGGGTCTCGAACCCGTGAGTCAGGCCTCCCAAAGTGCTGGGATTACAGGCTGAGCCACTGAGCCCTGCCCTCAAATTCTAGAATAATTCCAGTCATATGTTCTTCAGAATGTTCTGTCCTTGGGGAAAAACTTGGCCCCTTTTTGCTTTGTCTCTTGGCAGTATCTACAACTGTGTTTCTTAATAGGAAAGTTTTACTCCTGATGTGTTTTATATCATTTAAAACATTTACTGATACTGTTTCTTTCTACCATTTAACTAGGGTCAAATGTCTAGAACACAGTGCCCAAAGAATTATCAAACAAACTATGTTCTATTTTTGCTCTTCTCACTCAATAAATAAAGCAGATAGCATCAAGTTACATATGGCCACTTTAATAATCCGAGGAATGAAAAAATAATCTTCTGCAACTATAAAACACATTGGAATTAACTGAGTCATTTAAAAATAAAATGTGAGGAGGAAAATTCTGTATTGTTTACTCTTTTCACTGTATGTTTTAATTGTCCACAAATGCTAACTATTTTTCTAGACTTTAAGTCCACATTTTCCTACTAGACACATACAGAAGTCTCAAATAATAAAGCTCACTCAATTATAATTCCTCTCCGAAAGACGAAGTTTCATACAGGGATTTATCAATTGTTTCTTTTGTGTATCTTCTCCATTCATCTCATCTGAAAAGTGCAATATCATTAGTAAAGACAAAGTTTTAAGTATATAAAAAAATCCCACACATCTGTGAGCAAAATAGATATGATACCTGTTTGAAGAACTTCATATATAGTCTAGTGTGTGATCTAGGTAAATAAACTGGCAATGGTAATTAAATATAAAAAATATCGGGGGTGATCCAGTGTTTTTAGATAACCCATCTCTTATGACTAATATTGTGTTGACTTTCTTTCATTGTTGTTAAAATGTCAGTATATGGAGACGGATTTTAACCATGAAAAATAATGCAATAAAAAAGGATAAGAAATACTCTAATTTGCATTTCCCTGATGATTCGTTATAGTTGAACATTTTTTATGTTTGTTGGTCACTTGTATATCTTCTTTTAGGAGATGTCTGTTTATGTCACTTGCCCTCTTTTTAATGGACTTATTATTATTATTTTTCTTGTTGATGTGTTCAAGTTCCTTGTAGATTTTGAATATTGTGTACAGTGTGCACTAGTAGGGGTAACAGGTATACTTAGAGCCCAGACTTCTTCATTATTATGCAATGTGTCCAAAACTCACTTTTACCACAAAATTATTGACGTAAATAATAATAATAATAACAATAATAAAGAAATACTCTAAAATGTTAATGGTGGTCATTTCTTGATTGTAAAATGAAATATTTTGGTTTTTTTCTTTTCTGTTTCATATGTGTAGTTCAAAATGTTTAAACTGAGAATTAGATAAATATACATACAAACATTTGTCTATTTCATATTAAGAGGATTAAAGAAAGTTAAATAGTTAAAACTTCAGGGCTGCCATTTTCCTTAATTTTTTAATTTGAAGTTTTTTCCAAGCTTCTATAAAATGGAAGAAAATGTTTTCTTTATTATAGAATGTTAAAGAATAAAATATCAGATAGAAATATTAATATTTAATTTGTATAATTATATATTTTTTCAATTGCAAGTACATATATATGTCTTTTTTATACTGTTAATACTTTTACATAAGACGTTTCCATTTTTTATTGCAATCATTAGGATATCAGAATGTTTTCAGGCATTTTTATGTGTGGATACGTCTTTATTTAATTTACCATTTCTCTTTGTTGGAGATATGGCTGGTGATAGTGTATTTACTATTACAGATAGTAATTTGATGAGCAGTTGGTGCCTAAATCTTTATCTGCATCTCAGAATATTTTCTTATGATGAAATCTCAGAACTAGGAAACCAGGATTAAAGAAAATAAAGTCTTAACTTTCTTGAGATAAAGCCAAGCAACCAACAATGAATGCTTTACATCATTATAGTCTTTGGGTTTGTATACAGGCTTTGCTTCAGACTGTCTGCATTACCTTGGAAAACTCAATCTCCATAAACCTCAGTTTTTTCATCTGTAAGGTAGAGGCTAATACTATCTCATAATCTGGAGTATAGATTAAAGGAGAGGACCAGATTTCACATAGTTCTCAGCAGAGAACAGGCGATAAGCAATTGTTTATTCTCCCTTTCACCTAGAAGATTTGCTGCAAACTCACTTTTCTTCCCCAAGTCCTTTCTGCAATTCACTTTTCATTCAGCAATCAGCAATGTCTCTCTGGCTCTGCTTTTTGTAGCTCTATCGTCCTTTTCACAATTCTTATTCTTAGCTACACTGCCTGTGCCCCATCTATATTAGAAGGAGCTTATCTTATTTCTCCACTCTATAAATAACAGACTGATAAGAATAATAATGGAAAGTCAGATTGCAGCAAAGTAAAATCAGAGGGAAATAAAGGAACGTTGAGTGAACTTCAGCCAGGAAGAAAGGAAGCATAGTGGATAAATGATCCTATACCCAGAGGTGATAAATGCCATCAAGCAATAAATAGGCAAGGGGAAAAAAGACAGCATGAATCAGGAGGAGTGAAAAGAAATCAAGGGATATGGAAAAATCCAAACAGGGTACAAAAAGACAGGTCTTGAGCTAAAAGAGTGGAAAAAATGGCTAGCGACATGGATTGCTGTAGGGAAGTCAGAGAGCTCAAGGGTTAGGGAAGACCCAGGCCATCATGAAAGCATTTCAGGCACAAAAGGAAGACAAGGTCAGTGATGAGCCAGGGATGCCAGCAGAGAGCAGCATCGATAAGGTATTGATGTCCGAGTCCTGGGGAAACTAGATACGATTTTAATCACCTAGAGATAGGCACAGAGAACAAAAGCAAATATTGAAAGTCGATATTTTAAAACAACCACAGATTTGTGTGCAGCTGGTGACTGTGTTTAGCACCTGGTCAGATGAGCCAAATCACTAACTATAAAAATGAAATATAATTTTAAAGATGAGTCCAGGTTTGAGGTGTGTTCAGCCCTTGAGTGGCCTGTGGCCACTAATTGCCCCTTTGAGTGGCAATTCGAAATCTTTATGGCTTTCTCCTTCTCTTTCTGAGGGAAGAGTCCTCTGACAGGTTTCTCTGCCTCTGATGGTCGCTGCTGGATGTATATTTTTGAAGCATAGCATGGAGAATACCACCCTCTTACTTCAGCATCTTCTGTTGCTTGCTGCTGTCTGTGGAATAGAGCTCAAGTTCCTGGTCTGGCACCAAGATCTCCACCATGTAGCATCCACTGTCTTTTCCAGCTGGGTTATCCATAGTACCTGTAAGGTGTCTTGGGCTCTGGAGTCTATAGTTCTTTCGCCTGTGTGTAGGCAGACAGCATTGCTCTCTGTCATTTCAGTACATTGAGAAGATTGAGAAGTAGGACTCAAAGGCTTAGCCAATGGCTTCACATGTTGTGTGTTGTAGAGAAGAGATGGTTCGTTGGTGCTTACTTTATGTGAGTAGCCCTTGAAATGTGATGACAGGGATTCTTATCATATGTGTATGCACACATTATTACCTGTAATCCTCACAACAACTCCATGAAAAAGAAATTATTTTCCTTGTTTTACAAATGAAGTAGGAATCATTATCCTCATTTTACCTCAGAGGAGTTAAACCACATCCCCATGTCATATGCAGTAAATGTCCCAGCCAGTCTTTGCCAAGTCTCTGTATTTGCAACTATTTTGTTTCTGTTCCCCAACCAGCTTGTTTTTAGAAATGCTTTATGCTGATCCAAACTGCTGATTTGTCTTGATCTTTTAACCTGGCATTTTGACCATTTACCATGGTTTCCTTCTTAGTGAGATTTTAAGATTCATACTATGGTATTCCATTGTACTGAGTAGTCTTGGTAATAGTTCGGTAATAGTTTTTCCCTTGGGACTTAATTTTAAACTCGAATGTGTCACTGTTTTTTGGCAGAGTTATCAGTGACTTGAGTGAGTCATTAAAATGATCTGTGGCTCAGTTTCCTGAAAGAATGGAGTAAAAAGGGAATAGTGGTATTTTTCCTGTCTAACCCCCAGGTTGTTGGACAAATCAGATTAGATAATGAATGGTAAAGTGTTTTGTAACATAGAAAGTGCTCTATAAATGTTAAGAATAATTATGACATCGTCTTTCCATCATCATTTAATCTAGGCACAGATCAAATCTGTCCATAAACCCTTGATTGGCCCTTTGAGGCACTTACCTATCACCAAAATACCACCAAGTCTTGTAATAAGCCCCTTAGGATATTCGACTAAATTTGAAGTTCAGGATTTTTCATCTGATTCAAAGGGTGAATCATTGTGCCAGCAGTCACATGTGACTTTGTATTTTTCTTCACCCTTCAGTGTTTGTATGTATAAATTTATGTCAAAGAATGCCAATAAAGAAAAGACAAAACAATGTCAGACAAAGTGACTTATTTCTAGATCCAATAGGGTCATCCTCTAATGCAGAAAGAATACATTTTCTCTGATTTATTGCTTTGCCAATTAAAAAGTAATTTAGTCAGGTTCCATTATAGTGTCTTCATTGTGAAGAAGCCAGAAGAAAAGTTTTAATTTTTAAAGGTTGACCTTGCTGGTATCTCATTTAAGAAACCTGAAAAACACCAAACTTTTCTTTTAAAAGCCGGAGTTTCCAGGCCTCCACTCTCCTCCACCAAAACCAAAGCCAAAGCAAGACAAAACAAACAAACAAACAAAAATCCACTAGAGATAAAGGATTAAGCAACTTTACTTTTTTGAGGCTATTTAATATGGGTCCAGGAAATGACTGGTTTATCAGTAAGAGACAATGAAAATAAAACAATAATTAAATACTGATAACAATAATGTCAATTTTTCAATCCCTTACAATTTATATTGCATGATTTGGACTTATTTTTACATTAGCCATTATGAGGTAAATGGCATGAATCTCATTTGCTCAGATAAAAATTTCAGGTAAAACAGTATGCTGAAAACTCCAGAATTAAATACCCCCAAATCCGAGCAAATATTCTGAAAATTAGAAAACAATGTTGTGGTGTGATGTATTCCTTTTACATATGGTGTTTCACATCCCCCTGACAACAGTCTCTTTAGAGAGGACCAATAATTTCCAAAAATGTATACTACAGCTGCAAGAATCAGGTCACTTTCCTTTTGTTTCTGAGCCCATGAGGGGCAGTGCCAGGAGATGAACCCAGGGTTTTCTGTCTCTAGAGCTTTCTATGGTCCACAGGGCCACAATGTCAGCAAAATATTCAAAGAGTTCATGAGTAAAGTTTCTCTTTCTTGATGAGAACTTACCGCTGTGCCACAATAAGATATTGCAGCCCATTCCTCAAAGTCCGACTGTAATAAGAGCCCTGATGAAGGAGTCATGCAAGGTGGCAACGGTATTCCCTAGGCAACGGTATTACCTATTCTGAAAGCCTTTGACTAAAAGGCTTTTGGACACAGAATATACTTGAGTCAACCCTGCAGACCTCAGATGAGTTCACGAAGCTCATCCCTGTGCACTTTCTCTCTGCAAAAATGCAAGAGCTTTTCCATGTGGAATAAGATTCGAGCAAAGTTTCAGGGGAGCTGAGCTGGAAAAGACATTCAGAGAAGTCACAGCCCACAAAAGCACCATCTTGTTTGTGAGGTTTCAAGATTTGTCTAAGAAATAAACTTTCTTCCCCAGGAAGAGCACCAGAAATAAGGATGGGGTGTGGCTGTGGAAGCCTGCTCTTGGGACATCCAGGCATCATGTCTACCCCATGTGCAAAACAGTCTGAAAGAGTCCTGGCTATCGAGGAATGAGGGGCTCTGAGCTCTGTCCTGGCACAAGGCTGCCAAGACTCCTTTTAATGAATCACTTACTTGGAGCTGCTTTCTGCTTATGCCTTGGGTTCTGAAGAGGACTTTTCAGTCTAAGCGGCAGCAATATGTACAATGTGTTTTCCCTCTTCTGTCCTGAGAGGAGGAATGTTGATTCTTTCAATAACTGGCCTATTCTCTGGCTATCAAAACTAGACACATTTATAGGGAGCATGTTTTTGCCTGCCTCTCAGTCTTTCTTTTCCCTTCTCCCTATCTGTGTTCCAGTCTCTTACTCACTTTCATGTCTCAATGTGAAGTGGAAAGCTTGGGCACTGAGTTTAGATCGCCCCAGATGAAATTCTTTGTTTAGTCTATATCAAAAATGCTTTAATATTTTTCCCAAAAAGATTGCACATGCTGTATTTGATTAATTTCTAGATACTTTGTAGTTTTGTTGCTATTGAAAATGGCTCTTGGCATATGGAGGCAACATTGCTAAACTCTTCAATCATGTTTAGTGTATTATAAATGCTTTTGATTGTCTATGTTGACAATAAAATAATCTACTAAAACCGAGGCACTGATTTGAAGATCTTTTTAAATTATTTTGGGACTTGAATTTTTCATTTTCAAAATAGGGTCAATATTCATCTCACAGGGGAATCGTGAAGATTAATTGAGCTAATATATCTTGGTGCTTGGCTCAGTGTGGATTCTGGCTTCAGACAAAACTTAGTCATGTGGCTACAACTTACAGTTCTAAGTATGAATGAGGAATGTAGCCTAGCTGTGTGCCCAGAAAGAAAAAAAAAAGACATATCTCAGTTTTTGCTAAAATGCTAATATTTCTGCCTTCTAATCTATAGAGATTTGACTTTAAATTTTTAAGATTTTAATTTGGATCTAATAATTCCACCTCCTCTGTTGCAGTAATATTCTTTCAATCAATGATATTGTCTTTGAAGGGGAATTAGTAAGAAATTAGGGGAAGCTAAATTAAGCTAAAAAGAACTTTGATAAGGTACCATTTAACACTTTAATTTATATGATTCTGGAAAATTGGTTATACCCACACATGCTAATGTTTGTATATATGGTGTTCAGACGAAACTAAAAAGATTAATAGAAGAATTTCAGCGAATTTTTTAGTTCAAGTCCAAAGTCCAAACTTAAATATCATGGCTATATTCTTAAACTGAAAGAGAAAACTGACTGAGTTTAGAAGACAAATTGATAACCAACGGGACATAGATGATGTGATTACAACCAAAGTGTTATTAAAGCTCTTCTCACCACATGGTTTCCAAATGAAACACTATTTACAAAATTCATGGCTACCTATCTAGTGCTGTCCATGTGATGTGTTGTTCTACCCTCTTTCTCCCCATAAAAAATCTCACTCAGGTCTCTTCAAATACACTGGATACAGCATGTGACACTCTCTACCAGTTCATAGCCAACAATATGTAACTGTATTCTAGGATTCATTATACTGAATGCACAACTGTCTAAGAGATGCAAAGCTGTTTACCAAAGAACATAATTTTTGCCAAGCACACATGTATACACAAAATACAGATCTGTTAATATAATGTTCATTTTCTAAAAATAGTCAGCCACTCCCAAAGTACACAGTGGTAAGAACTGCACACAGACTTCTCTGCTGTACTTATAGCCTGGGAGGGAGATACACAGACTGAGTGCTATGTACAGTTTTGGACAGTTTAGAAACACATGCTCACAGATTCTGAATTGTCCAGCATGATTTCATGTGATCATCTTAAATCGACAGAAATTGAATGAAGTCTGAGAAGCTTGGGACACTTGCCAAAGATCACCTATGTTAATAGATAACACTTTGTGAGCAGAGCCCATTTTTTTGGGGGGGGGGACCAAGAGATTTATTAAAGTGGCGGCTACAGAGTTAGAGGGAGGGAGAGAGAGAGAGCCCACGTTTAAATGTGGATTTTTTCCCCACCCTGCAGAGAGCGCCTGGATGAACAAAGTGCAGGCATGAGTAAGGCCAGTGTCGGTAAAATCATTGACATTGTCTAGAAACAGACAGCATTTTAGCTGACACTTTAGAATCATGAAAAAGAACAAGTAGGAAGTAAAACAGTAAAGTTTGGGGTTCTTAAGGAATCATATTAGGAATTATAAATCTGAAGTTAGGAGAGCTTCAAATTGTCTTTGCTCAGGAAAATAGGACATAGTATCGGAGGAATCTGGGTTTGAATATTGGTTATCACTTGCTTTCTGTATGTTCTCAGGTGTGTTGCTTAATTTTTCTGCTCCTTAATTTTAAAAATCTTTAACATGAAGCTAACAATGGTACCTACTGATGAAAGGAAGAGATCTTGAAGCATTATCATTACCATCATTTATTAGGGAACAAATGTCAACACAGCAAATTTAGATGTGGGACAGAACACAGGATCTGGAGTCAAGGCAAAAGTAAAACATTCAGTCAACTGACTTCTGATTCTGTAGTTATTCACAGATGACGAATCTCTCTGGCCTCAACTGACCTACAGGTAAAATGGGGAAGAACATCACATCCCCTGCACAAACTTGTGAAGATCAAATAACATAAAAAAGAACAAAAGCCCTTTCTAAGATATAAATGCTCACCATGTGACATTATTTCTCATGTAATGAGTTGCCTGGAGTTCTTCCAAGGGGTGCCAACTGTCCTCATTTCCCTGGATTTAAGGGGTTTCTCTGGATACAGGACTTTCAGTACTAGAACTAGAACAGTTCAGAGCAAAGTGGGACACTTGGTCACCTTATTATTCCCCAAAAAGGATCAGAGGAACTAAAGACACACTGAAGAAGGAATAACTATAGGAAGATCCACGGATTGGATTTCAGTGGAATTGGGAGGAAAAGTTGATTTTACCAATGCAAATATTTATGACTGCCACGTGCCCAAACTCACCCCTGGTATCACTTAGAGAAGATGGCCATAGTCTGTCCTCACCATCCTCAGCCTCTGAGATCCTGGGAGTATTGGGAGCTCTTAAATTTCCTTGGTAGATTGTCAGAACTTGTCCAAATCAGCGGGTTTTTTGAGATTATCTTCCTCACTCTGGAGTTCCCCTGATGATCCTGAAATTTCTATTTTCCTGGCTCATAAGGAGCAGGCCCATGGAGTTGTTTTCAGAGAAAGAGTGCTTTAAGATAAACAGCATCCCAAAGCCTCATCCATTTGATTCATTCTCCATCTGTCATTCTTGCTTCTTTTGCCTCTGACCTGCTTAACAGGAATAGAGGTACCCTGAATGCCGTACTCTCCCTTTCCTGTTCTTCAGCCAGCGGCACTGAGCAGCTGCTCAAATACTCCCCACCTTGCCCTCATTTCAGATCTACCTCAGTCCTATGGAGCCTGAATTATCTTAACCTGCTGAGTTCGTTTAATGTTTTATGCACTAGGCTTAAAATGAAGACAAAAGCAAAATACAAATTAGAATGAAATGCAACAATTCTTCCCTCCTCCCTATATATAAACCCATCCCTCAGAGGTACAAAGCTCGTTTATTTTAAATTGCTCTTTCTTAATTTTTCAATTCCAGACATATTCTGCTGTGGTTGGTGCTAGTCTGACTCTCTTAACCCCCCTCTATGCTTTTCCTACTCCCTTCTCTCAATTTTCAGTTTATCTATTGGTTTTCTTTGCCACTTTATGAATATATTTGCAGCTTCATTTTTTACTCATCAAATATGAATGCATCTCTTGACTCCCACCTGTATGATAAGAATATTAATTCCCTCTTTTTTTCCTTCAGCTCTCTTCCTGCTTTCACATTCCACATTTCATCATCTTTGTTTTTTACTTTTTCAAAGTCAAAATTGGTACTACTACATTCTATCCTGTAGCCACCTTCCTTTCTTTGTCTATATGTTGATTGTAAGTGTCAAGAGTAGGTAGTTTACATAATTACTATTGTGTAAATATCATAAATGCAGTGAACTATGATTTGTTTTCTTTCATGTTCAGTGTTTATATGTCTCCATTGGCCTTGGTCTCTTTTTTTTCTTTAACTATTGTTCTTTAACATAGCTCTCTTTATTTGTTGATCTTCATAATAGCATCTATTTTTAGAAATCTTATTTTTTTCCCTGGGTTTTCTTCCTCTCAAATTTCCTCATTTATATCTAAAGTACACTAATTGCCCTCATGTTCTGTTCCATTGCAGTATTTTTCGATACTTCACTACTCTTCTACGTTGGATGCCCTTTCTTGGATTCCATGTGTTCGTTCTTGGTTTTGCTGGAATAGATCTTCAGTAATGTCTTATTCTGGAGCTCCTTTTTGTTATATACTATAGGAATTATACTTGTAGTTTATTTTTATTATTTCATTTCTTTATAGTTTTATTATATTTTGTAGGAAGAAATTTAGTCTTACCAATTTTCAACTATTAATTTTAAAAAATTTTTACGATCATATTTTTAATATTCTTGCTTTTACAGTTTTCAAATTGTCCTTTTGCTCATAGCTGACTATTCCTCTTTGCTTTTTAGTTGTGATCTGTTTTGTAATAACTTTGGGAATATTAATCAGAATTGTTTTTAAGTTTGTTTCTGTTTTACAAATTATCTATTTTTCCTGGGATCATATTTTACTGTTTTCTTAGCTCAATCTTTCTCTTTTTTGTCTATTTTGACTACCTACTGCTGCATAGCAAACCACTCTTAAAACTTAGTAGCTTAAAGCAACAATTCATTTTCTCTGATGAATCTGTGGGTTGTCTATGTTCCTTTGGGCAGTTATTGTTTGGTGACTCTCACAGAGTTTCAATTACATAACCGCTAGTCACATAAAGGATTTTCTGACCATGAAACCCCGCATGGTTTCTTCATTCACATGTCTGAGTCCTCAGCTGGGACAGCTGGAACAGCTGGAGATGTCTGGGAATCTACACAGCACAGACTCTTTATATGGTTACCTTGAGTTTTCTCATAGCATGGTAGAGTAGATGCTCAGAATAGTTAGACATCTTACATGGCAAATGGCTTACTTTAAAGTGAGTGTGTTGACTTTCAAGTAGAAACTTTACAAATTCTTGAACTAGCCTTAGAAGTGCTAATATGACACTTTTGCAGCATTCTATCGATCAAACAAGACCCTAATTCAGCTCAGATCGAAGGAGAAGGAAGTTAGTGTCCACTTATTGATTAAAGAAATAGCATGAGCACACAGGAAGACAGTATTGGTAGAGACCATTCTTGGGCACTATCCACCACAACTGTCTGTGAGCTCTCGTGGTCTTTTTATATTTCAGAGGGAACCACAGAAAAGCTGAGCTCTGTGATAATGGGTTCAGCCTGTAAAGTCGCTAGTTACATCTTAGGAAGCTGACGTGGCACCGCTGGATGAAAGAATAAGGGTAGTTTGGCTTTGGAATTTCAGTTTGCTATTTTGTTGCCATGATTATTTACAGAATGCTTATTCAAACTGTTAAGAGAATAATTTCCGATTTTTTTTTCTTTGCTGGTCTGTTGGTTCACCATACTTCTGGGTGTTCTGGACCTGAGGATGGATTGAAGAATCAGGCAACTGTCTCATTCACAGATTTTAAGTTAATACCTCTTTTCAGATCCACTTCTCTCTTATGTTCTTTGTTGCACTTCACATTTCCA
Organism: Tarsius wallacei; assembly: GCA_963574415.1. Lineage (NCBI taxonomy): Eukaryota > Metazoa > Chordata > Mammalia > Primates > Tarsiidae > Tarsius > Tarsius wallacei. Next base: position 27,947 of record CAUYQG010094511.1, read on the forward strand.
AGTCCCAAATCACTCAAGGGTTCTGTGGGGTCCTATGGATTGGCCCCCTGTTCATCTGAAGCCCTTAAGTATATATTGATATTAAGCCTTTACCTTCATGTTCCTATTTCTTCAGTCTCCTTCTCCCCATTGACTTTCTATTTCTCCCAAATTCTTTGAGATTTCTTTTCTGTTGATTCTCCCTAATCTCATTGTTTGTATTGCTATAATCTTATGCTAGCATTTTTATAGTGTCTTTGGAAGGAGAGGGGAAGATGAAATACAACAGGTGGTGTGGCCATGCTTCTCTGTAAGCTCTGGCGCCTTCTCCTATCTGGGGAAGGTGGATCCCTCTCTTCTCCCTCTCTCTATTCTACTTTCTAAATAAACCATATTTTCCAATCCCCCCCCAAAAAAAAGAAGAAGAAAGAAAAGCAATACAACAGATGTACATCCTACTCTGGAACTGGAAACACCCAAACTGCATTTGTTTATCTCTACCAAGTCTAAACTTCTGCTTCCTTGTCACTTGTTTGGGGCCCTCCATATGTGATGTTAATCTTGGCTTTCCCCCAAAACTCAGACCTTCGTTCTCCTCTTCTAACTGCTAAATATGTGCACTTTTCTCATGCCACAGTCAACACCTTTTCCGACTTGCTTACATTCAAATGTTTATAATTTAGGCAAATATCATTGGTGTCCACTTGATAATCATTATTCCTCCCCTTTTCTCATTTGTTGAGACTTACTGATTTTACCTTCCAAGCAACTCTTGAATTTTTATAAATTTCTCTATCTTCACTGCGTTCATCGTTTTATAACCACCATCCACTCTGCTTTTGTCTTTTAACTGGTAGTTTTTAATTGACTCCTGACCTCCTCTATTTATGTTTCACACAGACATCAGCATATTTTTAAACAATCAAATCTGGCTTATCTTTGCAAATACCTTTAAAAGTCTTTCAATCATTTGTTAGAAGAAAATACCAAGCAGTTGGCCTGGCTGACTTCTCCCTAAGTAGTCTCTTTCCTGCTTGCTTTTACCTGATGTCTCATCCCTACCTCATTTTTATTTTCCATTTACCCCAACCCTGCTCTGTTTTCCAACTGTATCACAAAGACATATGTCTTCCTGTCTTATCTGCTTCTTTTTCTTACCATCGTTGAATTTAAACTGCTTGTAAATGCTTAAATCCTGTGTATTTATATTTTCTTATAATATCATCATGGGCAGTTTTCCATGTCATTAGAATCTCTTCCAAAACATTGTATTTAATGAATGTTTAATTCTACTCATATAAATTTCCCTAATATGACAGATTATTTTTATTTCTACGCTATTATAAAAGTATCATTGTTGGCAGAAATATATGTGTGAACATCTGATTTTTCATAATTTGTATATGGAAAAGTGAACACCAATCATTTTATACAACAGCTTTCTTTTTCTTGGTTTAGTAATTTTGCTTCCTGTTTTGGTTGTTGAGGGTACTCCTTTAAATATACGTTTAAGAATGATCCAGAGAGCCATCTTTTAGTCCCTTTATACAGGATAGTTATTTTTTAATTCTTCTCCTATAAAAGACCACTTGTCAGGATAAATAATTCTTGTGTCATGGTCATTTTCCCCAAAAATCCTCTACTGTTGCAGATGATTTAAGTCTGAGACGTTGATTTCATTTCTCTGGAAGTTAACCTATATTTATCTGTCTGAAGAGTTGCAGATTTTTTTTCTTGACTTTTAAAATGATTATTCTTTTTTGAGTTGGGGTTTCACTCTGTTGCCCAGGCTGAAGTGCAGTGGCATGATCATGGCTCATTGCAGCCTCAAACTCCTGTGCCCATGTGATCCTTCCACCTCAGCCTCCTGAGTAGCTGAGACTACAGGCCTGTGCCACCACACCTGGCTAGTTTTTTGAATTCGTGTAGAAATGAGGTCTCACTGTGATGCCTAGGCTGCTCTTGAACTTCTAAACTCAAACAATCTTCCCACCTTAGTATGGGCCACCACACCCAGCCACAATTATTTTTTAATGTAA